>OX328127.1:67050697-67223463 GCA_946811695.1 Gonocerus acuteangulatus | reverse complement strand
GAGAGAGAGAGAGAGAGAGAGAGAGAGAGAGAGAGAGAGAGAGAGAGAGAGAGAGAGAGAGAGAGAGGAGAGAGAGAGAGAGAGAGAGAGAGAGAGAGAGAGAGAGAGAGAGAGAGAGAGAGAGAGAGAGAGAGAGAGAGAGAGAGAGATTTTAACAAGGGTCATTCTGATAAATAGTAAGTAGGATGCATGAAAATTGAAAAATAATGTCAACAATTCTTTCATGATTCGATATTTCAGAGTTTTTTTAATTCTTGATTTTTATAGAAGGTATTTTGCACTATACATTTTTTTTTCATTTATTATGAATGAACTTTACATTATCTGACAATTTTCGGAACATTTATAATAAATAGTAAACATATTATATTTGAAAGATTTTATTTGATATTTTCTTCATGTCCTTCCAGAGCCTGACCCGTAAACTCTCATATTTATATACAAATCTATTTGTGGGAGAGATTATTCACAGTATGGTACATTACGGGGCGCAGAGAATGCTTTTTTTTTAATTAATAACAGTTTTATCTTTACAAAATATCTCAGTAAATAAGAAGAAATGAAAAAAAAAAAAAAATACGGGAGAAAGAAGAAAACTTTGTACCTTATTTAAACATATATATCTAAATAATATATGGGAGTAAAGAGGGAAATTCTATTGTGAACAGTGTCAGGAGTATGGTGGGGAAACGTGAAAAATACCCTTTTTGGCTTGGATATAAAAAGGCTAGCCTGGTGCTGGGAACAGCTGAGACGGGGTAATGTATGGTGTTATACCCCACATTGCTGCTTGCTAGTAATTCCGTGCTTCCACCACCCTTGCTTCGGACGGTGGGAAAATAGCTCTTTACTCCTGGCTAAAAATATCTAGCCTATATTGGATAGATATCCGAAATGGGTTTGGATTGCATTATTCTGTCCGGCAGTGTGAAATTGTTTCCCCGGAAATGGGAGTTTGAAATTTCCTCCTAATAAATAATGCTCTATTAGATATTAGGACAGCAGAGAGTTAATTAAGTTCTAGTAATCAATAGTATTGAATTAATTGGGTCGCAGGAATTAGGCCAATTTATGGCGAACATTTTCATTTATTATTTTTATTTTACTTATATAATTTATTTGTCGGATATTTCCCTACACAAAGGGATGTTTGATTTCTATTTAACATGGTAATAACCGTTTTTTATATTTTTCCCCTGCATATAAATTTGTTTTGGCTCGCAGACTCAAGAGCCTTCCTTCTCTTGAGAAAGTATTTTTAATACCTTTAAATTTAAATTTAAAAGTTAAAGTCTTCTGATAAGAGGGATTTATTGTATATAAACTTAAAAAAACGAAAAAAAAAAAAAACAACTGTTATAGAAGTAATGTAGAATTTTCACTATTTATTTTTAGTTGAAAATGCCAGAAATCTGAGAAATTTAACTAGGTATATTGGAACCTAGTTATTACCTTTTTTTTTTCAACAGTCTCTTTGGGCTTTAATAAGCACAAAACGACAATATATATATATATATATATATATATATATATATATATATATATATATATATATATATATATGTTGAATATGCTTTTCATTTTTTTTTTTTTTTTTTTGTTATTTTTGTTTGTTATTAATCCTAGGATGCCCAAAGTATTTCCAGTCACACACATCCTTTCCCCTTGGGGGCTATGTGTTTTATTTAATATATATATACATATATATATATATATATATATATATATATATGTATATATATATGTATATATATATTAAATAAAACACATAGCCCCCAAGGGGAAAGGATGTGTGTGACTGGAAATACTTTGGGCATCCTAGGATTAATAACAAACAAAAATAACAAAAAAAAAAAAAAAAAAAAAAATGAAAAGCATATTTGATTGTATAAATAAATCAAAAACTAATACAAAACCATTGTAATAACATTATTATATATAAGTAATTTGTTGTCCCTGAAAGGACAACAAAGGACGCTATAAGGATGCTATGGTGAAATAGTTGATATTTAGGGCTCGAAATTCATTTAGATCCTAAATAGATAGTTAGAAAAATAGATAGTTTTTCTGGAGTGATGTTAATAAAATATAGATTTTTGTTTAAATGCACTCATTTACTCCGATTACATTTGGAATTAGCATTCATTTAATCGACAAAAAAAAAAAAAATACAAAAAATCGTCGTAGGTTGTTATATCGTATCGGTGGGCAAGCCACACTTTGTTTGTGGGAAATTCTACGTCGAAACAGCCCGATTTCTTTTGCTTTTTATGTAACCCCGGTTGTCACAAAAACATTATTTCCTGAGTTTACTGTCTGAAAGTCAATACATTTTTATAATAATAAAAAAAATTGCTTCGAGCTAATTCAAATTTTAATCCCTCCGCCTTGCATTTCGGATGTCAACAAAACTCCGATCTATAATTTTGCAAATCTTCTAGAGAATTATTATAAATGCATCAAATTTCACCCTGGAAGGAATGAATAGTAAATCGTACCAAAATGAACCCGTCACGGTCGCCGTGTATATTTCAGAGACTTCTGTCCTTCTGAATTGGGGAAGGGGGAGATTATAAATTCAGAGTTTAAAAGTTTACCCGAATGGTGGAACAGGGCACCCGAGGTAGTCGTTATGCAATGAGCAGTTGGATAGTTTTACTATTGGATAGCTCAAAATAATATTTACATATATTTGCACGAGCCAGTAAAACTACAAAAAGTCGATCACTCAGGAGCTGCATTATAATCTTATACTTTAAGCTCTTTCCTCAGAAAGGTTGTAGAGGGCACTGCATTGTTGAATTATTTTCAACGCATTTCTCACGACTTTTCTTCCTAGGAAATCAAAATAACGGCAGGCACGAAAAAAATTATAATTTACTTCTGCCGTAAAGCTCCACTCTTAATTGACCAATTTCTTTATTTTGTAAAAAAAAAAAAAAAAAAAAAAAAAAAAAAAATTCTTTCTCGTTATCTACTCATGACGTGTACCTACCGAGTTTATTTGCGATACAGCGAAAATAAAGGCTGGTCCGGGAAAATTATTTATTTGTTTCCGGAGTAACCCATTTCCCCTTATGGATTTGTTATGTCATTTTAAACTTGATGAAGATTTGATGGTAGTTATCAAAATTATTTTAGGAGAGCCGCCAGTTGGCAGATTTGTTAATATGTATTCTTCTACCTATTTCTATATTTTTTTTTTTTTTTTTTTTTTTTTTTTTTTTTTTTTTTTTTTTTTTGGTGTTTTAAGGCAGTTCAACCACTAGGGTCATGGATGCCTATGTATATGCGCGCAATTGAAAATTAATTCACGTAAAGATGTAAAAGAGTATATTATTTGAATCATATATTTAGATTAATCATATACTTAATATTTATTCAATCATTTAATTAGTCAATGAATATATTTTTATTTTAGGTGAAAAAAAAAACAAAAAAAAAACAACAAAAAAAACTGTTAAATAGTCAGAATAAAATAAGATAATAAAGGGAAAAAATTCTTAAAAATTTGGTGTAAATGTAAACACGTGGGATGACACACTCACAAACACTCATACATACACACACACACATGCACGCGCGCACATACATTCCCACACACAGGCGCGCGTAAGTGTATTTTCTAGATCTACTTCTCCTTATAGATTTAATTGTTATTTATATTTTTGTGATCAGATCTGTAGCCCTGAGGAATCTCAATGTTCTCCGACACAATTCATGGTCGTCTCCAAGTATATCAAAGAGAGTACCATGAATGTCCAGTTGATTTCGAATCTCTTCGTATGCTCTACAGTCCGTGAAAATGTGTTTAATTGTTAGATCTTCACCACATACTGTACATTCAGGCCTTTCTTCCCGCCTGAATAAATAAGAATGGGTGAGATTAGTATGACCAATTCGCACTCTCGACAGAACCACCTCATCCCGCCTGCTGCCTTGGGATGAGGTTTTCCATGCCGAGGTAGTGGATTTTATCTCTCCTAATTTGTTGTCTCTTTTTCTATTCCATTCATATTGCCACATTGAGTGAATATAATATTTTAAATGGGCAACAGCATCCGACTGTAGGATGTGCGAGTAAGAAATGCCATCTTTAATTGCTTTTTTTGCTGCTAAATCCGCTTTATCGCTGCCGCTTATGTTATAGTGGCTCGGAATCCAGCAGAAAGTGACGTGTCGATTTCTTTTGTAATGAAAATCTATTCCCTCAATAAGGTCTGAAATGATCGCATTGCGGGAATAGAAGTTTTGTATTGAAAGGAGAGAAGACAGAGAGTCTGTGTATATCACTAGGTTATTAGTATTATGATTTAAACTATTTACTGCTTTGCTTAATGCAAGTAGCTCTGCTGTATAAATGGAACTAAGATTTGGTAGAGATAGCATCTGTATTCTGGCATTATCCACTATCGCAAATCCTACGCCATCATGAGTTTTGGAACCATCTGTGTATATCTCTGTTGCTCCAAGATACTTCAATCTGATTCTTTTGAATTCAGCCTGAAATATCGTAGGAGCGGTATCTCTTTTGATGTATCTAGTAAGTGAGAGATCGATTTTAGGAGCGTGAAGAGTCCAAGGTTCGAGATTTGGAAATGCCAGTTGATGAAGTTTGCTTAGATCGAAATCCACATTGGACAGCAATCTTATGTATCTATGTATAAATTGGTTGCTGTTAGCAAGGTTGTTATCATTAAAATATATGTTTCTGAAATTGTGGTTTAAAGGGTGATACGGAGATGAAATTATTTTTACGAAGTAAGATAAGGCCAGATAATCCCTTCGATACTGCAAAGGGGGCTCACCGGCATCTACCAATATACTATCTACGGGGCTTGTCCGAAAAGCACCCGTTGCTATTCTCAGACCAGAATTATGAATACTGTCTATTATTTTTAAGGTTCTGGCACTGGCCGATCCATAAGCTACACATCCATAGTCCAATTTCGATCTAATCAAACTTCTATAAAGCATTATCATACTCTTACGATCGGCTCCCCATTTAGTGTTGCTTAGAACTTTTAAAAAATTCAAAGAATTTGAGCATTTCTTTTTTAATTCTTTTAAATACGGTGTCCATGAAAGTGTGTAGTTGAAGGTTAGACCTAAGAACCGAACTTCAGGTTGAATCTGGATTTCCGCCCCATCTATATTAAGTGGAGGCACCTCCAAAATCCTACGTCGGCTAAAAAGAGCCCCCACTGACTTGCTTATTGATATTTTAAAACCATTGTCATCAAGCCACGTAGAAACATTGCAAAGGGCTCTGTGCACTTCGGTAAAACAGGAAGCCACACTTTCATGAGCACAGTATATTGTTAAATCATCAGCATACAACATTCCGAAAACCGGAGCGTGTATCTGATTGAGGACCTCGTTTATGGCAACGCAGAATAGTGTTGCACTCAAGACACTGCCCTGTGGAACACCATTCTGCTGACCAAAAATATCAGAAAGCGTTGAACCGCATCTTACATAGAAAGATCGGTTATTTAAAAAATTTTGAACGAACTTCAGCATGTGACCGTCAATCCCGTTCCTTGTGAGTGAGTTTATAATATGCCGCCTCCAAGTGCGATCAAAAGCACTTTCTACATCAACAAAAACCGCTAAGAGTCTCATTTTAGCTTTAAAAGCGTTATGAATAGCATTTTCAAGGCCCACTAAGTTATCTATAGTACTCCTGTTCTCCCTAAATCCACTCTGCCAAGGATGGAGTATATTTCTATATTTTTGTTGTATTGGGAAAAAGCTATTGCAATTCTTGAATTTTTAACAATTTAAAAAGCTAAATACATATTTTTCTAACTATTTCTTTCACATAGTTTACATTCTCAAAGATTTTAACACAATGATACGATAACAAAAAATAGAAAATCTATATATATAAAAATCACGTGTCTGTTTGTTTGTTCCTTATAAAAATCTACAACGTTTGACCGATTTTGACCAAACTTGGAATAATGGTAGGTCTTGATACGAGAAATCTCCTAGGCTAGGTCAAAAAAATCTACCAGCTCTCTGTCTGTATGTTTGTCCCTTATACAAATCCAGACCGTTCGTCCGATTTCGACTAAACTCGGTACACATGTAGATCTTAATCTGGGGAGTGTCGTAGGCTAAGTCAAAAACATATTATAGCTGTCTGTCTGTATGTTTTCCCTTATACAAATCCACACCGTTCGTACGATTTTGATTAAACTCGGTACACAGGTAGATCTTAATCTGGGGAGTGCCGTAGGCTAGGTCAAAAAATCTACCAGCTGTCTGTCTGTATGTTTGTCCCTTATAGAAATCCACACCGTTAGACCAATTTTTACGAAACTTGGTATACATGCATGTCTTGATACGGGGGGTGTTATAGGTTAGGTCAAAGTCGTCTAGGACTCACAGTTGGGAGGCCACGGGTTCATAACAGTCACAGATTCATGTTATTAGATTTTAATAATACTTATTTGGTGTCTAATTTATTTAGGCTTTTCTATACGCAGAAAGTTGGCGTAGCATGGCACGCTGGGTAACGGCTAGTATATAATATATATTGAAAATAAAAGATAGGTACCATAATTCAATAAAAAATAAAACTAATCTTGTACTAATTATATCTGCATAATTCCGTAAAAACTGGCACGCACACACCACCACAAGGTAAATCCTACGGATTATGGGGGTAGAATATCCATATAGCCTGAACGGGAATAAATGCTATTCCGAGCTCCTTCTATTACATAATGAACTGTTTAAAACTTTACAATTGTCATAGAGAAAAATGGTTACTCTTACCGTGTCTGAGCATTCTTATCCCAGCAATTAGGGTGTTAACTAAGTTTTTAATAAAAAACGAAATTACTAAATTTTCTTCATGAGGAATAATTGTAGGAGCTTATTTTTTTTTCTTCTTTGTTTTATGTATTCCGTTTTAAGTGCTCACTTAATAACAATGTTTACTGGATTAGTTAACGAGTCTGTCACGAGTATGAGAGTAGGTAACGGTGAGAAAACATCTAACTACCAGACACCTCTGACTCATAGGTACTTCTCTTCTGATAGGGATCTTAAAAATTAGTCGTCTAGGGAAGAAAAGTAAGCACAATTGTAAAGTCTGTACTAATTTGCTAGAGTTCATTTTGGAACTGTAATGATTTTACATAATGTGATAATCTAATTCAGTGTTTCCGACGTGAGATCCTGGCTGGTGTTAAGCAAAAAAAAAATCGTTTACGGCTTGTATATACCTGTATAAACTTGTGAAAATATTAATAATAAGTTGTCCTAATAATTTAAAAAAAAATAAAATTAATCAAATATTTAATAAATAACATTAACTAGTAACATTGCACAGTAAAAGGGACTCACCGTGATCTAGTGGCTAACTAGATGTGTGGGTTCGAGTCCCACGTGCACCACGTTGAGTTCTTTTATCTATGGGTCCTCTAAAAGAATTCCTACTCCACCATGGATGTTTAGGAATGGTGGCTACATATAGATAGCCTGGCCCAGTAATGGTCTAGGCGCAGTAGCGCCTTAAAACAAAAAAAAAAAAAAAAAAAAAAATACGCATTCAAATATTCAATTTGTACAGTCGATGATCGAATATCTAGCAACAGATATCTTTTTTTGTAACGCATATTTAAAATTAGCCATAGGTCATCAGTAATTTGAAATCTTGATCTCAGAAAAATTATTTTAGGAAAAAAATAATTATGATTAAAAAAATGTTTTTATTTTTTTAAAATTTTATTAAAGAATTTATTATGAGACGAAATAGATCAATGCACTGGAAAATGAACCTTTCAAAACAAACATATATTTACAGACATACATACATGTGTGTATGAATATATATATATATATATATATATATATATATATATATATATATATATATATGTTGCAGTGAGTTTATAATAGGGCATGATGTTCAAGCTTCATTCAATGTTAATTTTCTCATTAATTCGATCTATCACGAAAATAAAATAACAAACTTACAAAATGTCTGCATATTCTTGGCTTATCTGATCAAGTCTATTAGACTTGCCAGGAAGATTTTCGGCGTTAAAATATAATACATATTTGTACCCCGGAGGTGAAGGGCATAGTTTTAATTGTTCAGGAGATGTGGCATAGTTTTAATTGTTCAGGAGAGCCAGTTTTCCATAACTTTGTAGTATTAAAATTTGTGTCTTAAGTACTTATAGAAACAGTTTAAAGAACATTTTTTACATTGTTATTGACATTGACAGGTATTTGGAAGTATTGTTCATAGTCAAACAAAACCATGCCCACCACATGGTGTCTTTTACCTCTCATGAAAACAGTCTTTGTTATTTATGGGAACAGGACATAGTGTGGATTACCATCATATGGATAGAAAAATCCGTATTAAGAACATGTTGTTAAGTCAATTTAATGAAAAAATGTTCATGGTGTTCTTTACCTGAATGGGCTACAGATATAATCCTTATATCGGTGACTTAATCAAAGCTAGTACAATTAATTCATCAGGCAGGGAATTGAAACGAGATGCTTCCGGCGTGCACCATCATTTTGTTGCCAAGTTACCTGACTTTTATTGCAATAACACTGTCTGGCAACCATTAAATGTGAAGCTATCTATGCATTTTATCTTACGCGTTGGATGAATTAACTTGTCATTCTGATATCTGAAGCCCGGTAGCGTATTTAGCAACAGGCCAATTGGGCTCACCTCACAGCCTGTTAAGTAAATCTTTATAAAAAAAGAAATTGGTAAATTTTTGAGTAGGATTGATGTTGATGAACGATGCCCATACAAAGCAATTAAAACGAATGAGAATGATGCTCCACCGTGAGAGAATTAAGACGGAGGCGCACGGACCAAGTGCTTCTAATGAATTCTGGTTACGCCTACGCCATGCGCTACCTTCGGATCCTGTAGTAGCATTTATCAAGAATCGCCCAGTCATCCGACCTCTATACCAGAAAGAAAAAAAAAAATAAAAAAAAAACTATTCCAGAAGCCGGTGTTGATTTGCGGTTTTTGTACGCCCTTCCATTCAGAAAGGTACTTTTTCAGCAGCCTGTCACTAAAAAAAGGGCAAGACCCTGTGGAATTTATACAGGCGTTCAGAAACTCGTATAAATTTCTCCCTAGAATATATTTTACTACAAATTCTTGGATTGTTATTTATTTTGTTTAATTTCCACGGTTAGTCAGTTTTGTACTTTTGGGTTGTATACTATGTCAACAGTAACGCTATAGAATGAAACTTTGGACCTTATTTATATTATACAATGAAATACTTCATTCATACAAAGATTTAAATCTCCGGAGTGTTATATAGGACAAATGTACACCAAAGGTGTTCAGAAGTTCTGTCCAATCTTTTCTGGAAAAGCGATATTCGGATTCAAAGGAAGCAGAATGCTTTGTCCATGAACATAGACTGGAACTAATCCTGTTTTTGTTGGACTTGACGATTTAGGATCTCCATTTTCAAAACTGAACCATATTAAAATGGTTGCTAACGTCTGAGCAAACCGGAAGGTAGTCCAGCCCTAGAGACGGACACCGCTGATTAATGAGGTCAGTAAGACAATTCTCGTTGTTAACTTCGCATCCAAAACTAAGATGTTCTGCGATCACTGGCGTTGATTTTATTGTTTTTTTTTTCTAATTAGCTAGGTATTTTAAATCAGTAAAGGCAAGAACCGCTTAAGGTACGAAACCAAAGCTGTAGAAAAAATAAATCCGACAAGCAGGATCATTGTAATCGTGTATTTTCATCCCTGGTGCCTTTTGAGGGATTGAGGCATCTGTGGAACACTAAGATTTCAAAGGAAGGAGGTATTTTGTGATGTTTATGGATAGTTACATTGATAAACAGATTCAATATGTTGAGAAACAATCCAAGCTAAATTTCACATGATTTTGGAGCGCATAGTTGTACTTGAAGGAACTTAAATATCATAGAGAAACGAGCATTTTATCATTATTCCAGTTCCAACAAGTCTGACATAACTATTCGAATTCTTCCCAATACGTCAATTCTGAACGTCACTTTATTAAAGTGAAAACGATATAGCGTGGAATGAAACAAAAAAAGAATGACTAACTGTTAAACGAATTTCAAGAAAAACCGAAAGAACTTCGAATCTTTAAGGACTGTTTTATGCGGCTCAGATTGCCCTTTTGAATGTTTATTATAGAATATTTTTGTAGGATGAGCACTCGATAGGTCCCGTTCTGCATACCGCAATTTCACATCCTTTTTTGGGATATTTAACAAAATATAGGATATGCTCTAAAATATACAATATGTCTGTGGTTAAAATATACTTTCTTCAATATTTCTTCTTCCCAAAATATTACTAAGAAATTAAAATGTTCGATTCATTTAAAACATGTTAAATAACCAGAGTACTCAGAACGGATTCATTCGATTGTGCACGCCAATCGTAGTAGAGAATTAAGATAAGAATGGAAAAAATGTTTTGTTCAATGACGATTGGCTAAAGATTTTTAATTGTGAATTTTGGAGTGTGAGCTTTGTTTCAATGCGGAGATTCTAGTAGATAACGAATTCCAAATTTTGTTTTACACGAAGTATTTTTGAGCCATTTTTTATCTTCAATCAATTTTTGTAGAAGATAGAACGGCAATTAATGCTCACACACAATCACAGCTCCCCTTATCGAATTGAGACATTTTGTCGCCGTCATAAGGCTATGGAGTAAATAAGCTTATTACGATGCACTGGTACTAATTTGCATATTTTGCTTTTGAGAATGGCAAGGCAATATCCATTTGTATAGGACCATACTATGAGAGTAGCGCAGATCGAACGAAGGTTGTACGCCACCCTTCCCCTTGAGCAGACAGCGACTCCTTGGAGGCACAACCTAGTACTTGCGCCTAGTCCACTACAAAGTGTATCCTGAGCCACCTAGGTGGCACGATGGAGTCCAGGTGAACAGGACACTTTCCATCAAATTGGCTAATCCTGAGCGAGCCTGAGGCAAGGCTTACAATAAATAGGGATTACATTCTTGGCAGTCGGCAGGTACAGGAGCAGGATGCGGGTCCTCTCTTTGTCTCTCATAGGCGGCTTCCTTTTCACCCCAGCAACAATAATATCTATTGGCGAATAATCTGATTTATCATATCCCCGCATCACCACCATCATATAACATTTTTATTTATGTTAATTCAATTTAATCCTTAGAAAATGGAAAACTTACTTAATACCAGCAGCTGGAAATTGGCAAACCAAGGTGATAAAGTCTGCAATCTTGCATCAGTTTCAAAACACAATTGAACACTAGTATGTATAGAAAAAAAATTGGGGGGTGGGGGGGTTGCTGGGAGCACCTAAGCATTTTGGGTGTAGGGAAAATTTAAATATTTTAGTGTAAAATCGTGAGTTTAAGGTCCTCTAGACGCCTGGTAGACCACGGTAAATCTACAAGACATTTTTTGTTGTTATAGGTTTTTTTACATGAAATTTTGTCACGAAAACCAAATTTCGGGGGTCGGGGCTGCGGCCCCCTCAGCCCTCTTATATGTATATGCCTATGCAATTAAGTAATAAAAATGAAAAAAAAAAACAACAACAAATTAATAAACATATAATTACAATAGAAAAAAATATAATTTCAATTTATTTACCCATATTTTTCAATGATCTGCTTATATGTGTTTTTTATATTATTTTATGGCATGTCAATCACTTATTTGGTTTTTAATGGCTCGAATGAAGAGTTGGGCTATGAACTCCACACAGGCCGACACTATAAGCCCTACTAATTTTGTGGGGACAAATGGCCATCTAGTCAAGGCGAGAAACAAAAAAAAAATATATATATATATATATGTATATATATATATATATATATATATATATATATATATATATATATATATATATATATGTATATATATATATATATATATATATATATATATATATATATATATAAAAAATCGGTGAAATACTTCTGGCTTTATTGTGGATGGTATATACTCGACTGACACAAGAATACTTAATACAAGACGAACATACCCATCTGTCATTGTGAACTTACAGTCAAACATTTACTGTCAGACAGACGTGGAAGCAGATAGGCAAGAGCTTTTAGCCAATGTTAGTCAGTATATAAACACCATACAAATCTAACTTGGTAGCCTTAATCACTGTTACCCTGAAAACATTAAGTTAGCACAGGTATTTTTATTTGCACCTTTAACCTACTTTAACTCATACATTTAAACATATAACAATAATCAAGCTGGTTTCCTGGTCAGGTTCAAGTTCAGAAAATATGTTCTAGTCAGAGAGCTGGTGGTATCGCACTTTTCTTGAAGTGTTTTATGCACCTTGAAATTTTGCTATAATGTACCTCTTGTGTGGATAAGAAGGTAAATATATGTGTTGCCTAGACTTACCGTAGAACACCAGGTACTGCGCATAGGGGAAAGATGCAAAAGATATTGCCCAAAAAGAGTGTTTTATTCAGAAGCCAACTATCTTTAATGTAAAAAAAAATTGCAAATTAAGGCAATTTTACAATGAATAATTTTAATATGAAATGAAGCGGTTTAGTCACGCTGCGATTTGAACAGAGTCTTCAATAAATATAATTCAAAATAATTACAAAAGTACAGACATTTTTGTGGGGTTTAAGTATCAGCAAACATGAAAATAAATATTGCCTATGATAGACTAATACACTGCGTGTAACCGTATACCGTTATTATTACTAACTCTTCACTCCAAAGTTTTTTTTTATCTTCTGATGTACATTTTTTTAAATTTATAATCTATATATATAAAAATCACGTGTCTGTCTGTTTTTCTGTTTGTTTGTTCCTTATACAAATCTACACCGTTTGACCAATTTTGACCAAACTTGGAATAATGGTAGGTCTTGATACGAGAAATCTCCTAGGCTAGGTCAAAAAAATCTACCAGCTGTCAGTCTGTATGTTTGTCCCTTATACAAATCCACACCCTTCGTCCGATTTTGACTAAACTCGGTACACATGTAGATCTTAATCTGAGGAGTGTCGTAGACTAAGTCAAAAACGCCTACCAGCTGTCTGTCTGTATGTTTGTCCATTATACAAATCCACACCGTTCGTCCGATTTTGACTAAACTCGGTACACACGTAGATCTTAATCTGGGGAGTGTCGTAGGCTAGGTCAAAAAAATCTACCAGCTGTCTGTCTGTATGTTTGTCCCTTATACAAATCCACACCGTTAGACCAATTTTTACGTAACTTAGTATACATGTATGTCTTGATACGGGGGGTGTTATAGGTTAAGTCAAAGTCGTCTAGGACTCACAGTTGGGAGGCCACGGATTCATAACAGTTACAGGTTCGTGTTATTAGATTTTAATAATACTTATTTGGTTTCTAATTTATTTAGGCTTTTCTATATGCAGAAAGTAGGTGTAGCATGGCACGCCGGGTAACGGCTAGTATGTGATAAATCATAGAGTTAAATATAATAAGAATATTCTTCTTTTTTTTCCTTTTTTTAATTTAAAAAAAATATTAACAGGTTAAAATACATATTACATATTAAATAGTGCACCTACAGACCACTACACTATTATATTGGTGCAATAATGAGGGAAAAAACAAGATTGTTTATACGGGAGATAAAATAGTTTTGTTTGGATATATTTTGATAGAACGTTTTACAACATTGATAGTACTGAAAATTTTACTTGTTTCATGACCTCCATGAATAATTAACGATTTCATTCCCATTTTAAAGAAATAAATTTTAATGAATTCCAGAAATAGAGGTCTAAAGTAATTAAATGTTAACTGACCGACATTAGGTAAATTTACCAGAATTCAATTAATGGTTTAGCTAGTGGTGTAACATAGAGAATGCACTAATATGGTCAAATTTGTTTTTGACCCTGTGAAAACTTCATTAAATATTTGTTCTCAATGCTCGGAATTAATATCTACAAAGTTATCTCGTTTGTAATTAAATTATTCACCGCAATTAGGGCTCCTGTTTTTAGTCAAATTATTCCAACAAGTGTTCTGGCACAGTCCGGGAAATGTAGCTGTTGACAATAAGATAATATCGAAAAGTATTTGAGAAAATTTCTTTAATCTTTATATATATATATATATATATATATATATATATATATAACCGTGTGACCAAAACCACGCATCCACGCCCAAGAAAGTCTCAAATATTAAAGTCACCTTCCGTTTCGTACCGAAATTAAGCTATTCAGACCCGAAAATTGTTTTCAAATTAAAAAAGATTTATCTTCTCACAGCTTTGTTTTCTATATTGAAAAATAAGAAGCTTTTATCTGTAAAATTTTTTAAATAAGCGCCAGGAATTACCCCTATTTTTCTACATGACCAATAGTAAACCTTTAGAGACGAAATGTACATTATATCATACTAGCTGAATGCCCGTGCTTTGTCACGGCAGATAAGTTGTTATTTTACTGCGTTAAATAATGTGTCATCAAAATTAACGCTACTACATAATTTTGAGCAATTTATTATAGGACGGTTCCCGACGAACTATAAGTTATTCATTAATTGATACATAATCAAAGTATAATGTTTCTTGACATTGTGGCGTCCCGGACCAATGCCACAAAACAGATAACGTAGAGATAACCTGTTATCTATAGGTTAACAGTAATATCAATTTAACCAGTACATGTTAATGTACGTTAAAATTTATGATTCCCCAAGATGTAATTTGGAAACACCCATTATTTTTCGAGCATTACCAAGAAGTGTTCTGACTGGGGATGCTGATGAGTGAGGAAGGGATATTATTACCACGGCTGTGCAAGGGATATTATTACCACGGATGGACCATCACCAGGAATAGCGTAAACTCGACGAGGGCCAAAATCACAGTTTATTTCTAGTAATTCAATGATATCTGCCATCATAGTTGAAATGAACCGCAAATAAAAATAATAATATGAATTAGATACAGTACGGTAACAGCTGACCTGTTATCGTCCTAGCTACGCATGCTGCCTAGGCTGGCCTGCTCTAACCAACTAAAAATTCAAACCCCTCTAAAAATACTTAAAAATTTGAATATCAAATAGCCTTTCTTAGCGAGTGTTTACACCCCAAAGGGAGTGTCCATGCAAAATTTTGCATTGACGAGTGATTTGGGCTGGGCGATGATTGTCTGTGTGTGAGTGAGTGAGTGGTATTTGACAAAGATGTAGTAGATTATTTGCCTTCAGTACAGAGTCAATCCAGTATATTCAACCATTTGAATAGTTTCAAAAGTCTCTGATCTCCCAAGAACATGAGAACGCCGATGGCAGTTAAATAGTACCTTCTTGTGGGGTGTTCTTATTGAAGGGCGTTTTCAGAAGAATCTGGCATATTTTCATGTAATAAGTAGCCTTATTGGCCTATAAACAGGGATATTATCTGCTAATATGTCTGTAATAGACCCCTCGGTCTGGCCGAACCCCCCAAGCCCCGAAGTGCATTGTCCATTGTCCTTCGTAGCCGGCAAATCTGATTTCTTCTGCATACCGCTCAGTTCGATTTGCCTTTCTCACGTCGTGTCCCGAAGGCAGACAAGGCTACACATCATGCTCCCGACACCGGCCGATCCGATAGCTCCCTCTCCCCCGGCTATCTGGCGGACAGATCCTCCGGCCGTGACTTGCGCAAAACACGGACCGCCCACCATCCGAGTCCACGATTTGGGTCAGCGTAGAAAGTGATGATCGCTGACCGGCGACCTCCGCCCTCTGGCGCTTCTTCACGAACGGAACCCATTCTCACCGGAGCTAGTTATCTTCGCAAGCAGGAGTCCGTCCTGGAATGCAAACCCTTATCCGTGTAGTGCTTACCTACCGCAAATATTGGATCCCTTATCGATAATAGGTTACGCCATCTAAAACATCTTTCCTTGCTTAATTATCATTTAACATCTCAAAGGAACTGTTTCGTAACGGACATTACATAAGCCACCAATTCAGTAATATTATTTCATTAGAACATCAAAATGACAAAGATCTACAAAATACAAGAATTTACTCATTTACATTTTCCGAAAACTAAGTAGACAGAAAGTACACCACTGAAAGTGAGCAACAATTATACGCTTCATATTTGTAATGCTGAACTATTTCTACACAGTGGTCGTCCCTTCAGGAGGTGGAACTCCTTCTTCAATAGAGCCTACAGTTAAAAAGGAACCACGTCATGACTAAAGGAAATGTTATGCAATTACAAACCTATGTAAAGTGTTATAAAACATATAGTTTTCATTTTCGTCCATGACCACCGCGCATGCGCGAACGCCAGCGGAAACCTTCTTGTGACACTTTTTTGTAACGCTAGGTCCACCCGATAAACCTATGTAATGTACTCTATAATGTAAAGTCTCCTTTTTCGTACATGGTCAATGCGCATGAGCGAATACCAGTGCGAATGCGCGAACGCCAGCGGAATCTTTTTTATGACACTTTTTTCCACTTTAGGTACCGCTAAAGCATATTTATGCTAAAAAAATGCTTTCAGTTGCAGATTGCAGTTGACATTTCACAGCTGATTCTGGTTTGTTGGATTGGGTCGGGATTTAGAGCAATTATCTTTTTAGTTTGAATTGTCTAATGATTAAATGCATAAATATCAATTGTGACTTGGCACTTGTAGCATACGATTTCTTTCTACTAGCAAGCTTTAAACATAAGATTAGCCCCTGAAGAGACCTCCACAGAGCAGAATACTAGCAGAACAACTGAGATATGCAACTCACCCAATTTGTTGTTATTGATTGTTCTTTTCCCTGTTCAGTTAATGATATCAGTAGTTAGTACCAAACAAATCTGGAACATTGTTATATCAATACCAGTTATACTTTGCGATTCCCACTGCTGTCCAATCTGCGTCGTTGTTCACGACTTCCAAATTGAAGTATGTACTAGGGCGTGTTATTGCCCTAGCGGAAATCACCGCTGCGCATCCATCCAGAGGAGCAATAAAGATATTTTCTACGGTAATATGAGACCATTCGTCGCGCATGGTTCCCAACAATGCGCCTCAGCTTATGACGTCACCCTAATATCCTATTTATATGTGAGCTCCTTAGAGGCGGCTCCTATTTTTTTACCCCTATTTTTTAGCGTAGGGCTTTTGACGCAGGCTAGAGGCAGATTAATGTGAAGATGATATACGATCGAACTTTTGAATCGATTAGTTCTGATCGAGTCCGAGCTGCGCGCGCAGATGGTCTCCTAAAGATATATCTGTCTGCCTGTATCAATGCACAGCTGAGTCGCCCCTCGCTTGTGCCGACCCCAGCAAACTGGAATTTTATTTTTACTTCGTTTTGCATGAATAATTATTGGACTGATATAATTAATAAATATTCATATAATTTTTTTCTTAGATTTATCGGCAATTTTAAATCGCAAGAGACTGTTCTTTAGGCAAAATGGACATAAAATCGAGATGCGATGCAGATTACCTGTTAGCTCTAGATATGTAATATCTTTCAGTATTACACCTATATATATATATATATATATATATATATATATATATATATATATATATATATATATACACACACATACATATACGTCTGCCTCAAAAGAATAAACGTAACGAGAGGACTTCCTAACAAGGAAAGCCCCTGAAGAGATGCGATGCAAGCAAGAAACATGTGGGGCAAAATGTAGCAAATAAAGTAGTTGAACAGTATGAATGGGGTACTACTTTATGGACCATCTGCCTCAGAAATATATACCTTCCCTAAAATTATGGTCATGTGTTCGATTGGGAATCGAACACGACCATAGACACGAACTACACATGCCTTGACGTTAAAATATAAATACATTTTTTAATGGCGTAACAAAAAATTGTCAATAAAGGCTGAGCAATCTAAAAGGGTTACCACCCTTCCACGCCCCTTGCCACGCCCGACGTTGCTTAGCTTCGGTCATCAACGGGAAGCGGTGCATTCCACAAGGTTTTGTAGTAAATCTCTTCAAATAGAACAATTTTTTTTGTCATTATGTGTTAATAAGAATGTAAAAATAATGCCTCTTACGGAATATTAATAATTCGGTTCCGGAGTAAACCTCTATTCCTAATTTATTGTGAATATATCGTTGATCGTTGATCGTCCTGTGGTAATAAAAATACATTATTAATAAAAAATATGTTCTTTTATTAACAACATGCCCGAGTATCAAAAATATGTACCTGCGAATTTCGAATTTAGTTGATTTTTAGATAAGCCGAATTTGCTGAGTTTTGTTGCAATATAACAAAAAGGTCGACCGTACGGATATATTTATAATTTGTGCCCGGATTTGTGTCCGAAATGGGCAGATTTTACGGGGTTACGAACTAATGAAATCATTTTTATTATGAGAACACGATATACTAACTTGCGTGAAGTGAGTGGCCGTAATAGACAATCAATCGATAAAACTGTACAAAGTGAATTTGTCGGCATTTTCATCTCTAGGTCTACCAGAAAAGTTACTTGGAGCCCGGCGCTAAAAACCCAGCACCCACGACAGTGATAACGGACACCAAGACAATGCAGCCATCGAGACAGAGTATTATGAAGGGTCTGCTAAAAGGAAAGCCTTGTGTCCTTCGGCTTAGTGATTCGGAGGTGGGATTTTCTTGATGAAGGCTAAATCTGCCGATGCTTTAGGTCGTTGCCCTCCACACCTACACATGCAAGTCCGGAATAGATGGCATTGCATCCAATTACCATCTAATAGCCTAGTGCTCATAGTTTCTAAGGTGCAGTTTCGCCAGAAAGTATCAGAAAACCATTTCTTTGGCTATATTTTTAGAGATTTTGTACAACATTTGGAAAAAGTTGACCTTTCTTTCTGAATATTGGGATTTTATTGCCAAAAGTTTGGCTTGAATTATTCTTACGTTATATTTTTGTTGTTTTGAACATTTCTGTGTTAAATTCATTATCTATTAAGTAGTCATTTGTTATGAAAAAAAAATCAGTCCGGTAACAAGGCCACAAGGGCCTTGAGGGGCACATACTATAGATGTATCTGATTCATGACCATACGGCACACTAAGGAGATAGTTTGATCAGTACTATGCTCCGGCCGCCTGAATTTCCCCTTTGCTGCTTCGAATCCTAGGGTCATTAGCATTAATAAATTAATTAAAGGCTGGGTTGGCCTAGGTACGGTCAGGGAGGCCGAATCCAACCCCTGAACGAAGACACTAGAAGAAAAAATCTTTAGTGCAAGCTCGGGATTTGAACTCAGGGTCTCCACCTTAATAGTCCAGTTACAATTGAGCTAACCGCGCCCTCATTTATTATGAACGAGAATTAAAAATGCATTCCCTGTGTTATATTATTACCGTTTTATTTCATTTATTGTTGACTTTGTTTGTTATACTTGGTCTTTAGTTATATTTTTTATCGAAACTTAGGTTATAAGTCGGGGGAGAGGTTAGCTGAGTGGTAGAGCACTGGACTAATAAGTTGGAGGACCTGAGTTCAAAACCCGAGCAAGCACTAAAGATTTTTTCTTCAAGTGTCTTCGTTCATGGGCAGAATTCGGCTTCCCTGACCGTCCCTAGGCCAACCCAGCCTTTAATAAATTTATCAATGGGTCCCTTGGGTGCTAATGACTCAAGCAGTCGAAGCAGCCAAGGGGAAAATCAGGCGGCCGGAGCACAGTACTGACCATACTATCTCTCTAGTGTGCCGTATGGTCATGAATCAGATACCTCTATAGTATCTGCCCCTCAGGGCCCTCGTGTCCTGTTACGGGACTGATTTTTTTTTTCTTAATAAGTGTTACCATATTAATTATATTATGATAAGCATTTCGACCATTCGGTGCATGATAGTAGTTTGTGACAATCCAGGTTCTGATGAATTTTGCTGTTTAAAACGTTGACTGCCAACTACAAGTTATCTCGTATTTATCATCAATGCTTCGGGCACCAGGTAACTGTAAATCCGTGTTATTATGAAAAATGGCCTTGAGGAAGAGAACTAAGAATGTAGCGATTCAGTAACATAACAAGCCGAAGCATGTCTGGGTACGAACTTAATCGTAGTTGGCTTCCGTGAAGAACTTTCTCTTACATAAATAAACTTCGAGCTGGTTCATTCAACCTTTTTTTTTATGTGCATGAATGCAAATTGTATATGCTTTATGATGATCATTAAGTACTGGCATTACAGTTTTCAATAAGAAAAATGATTATATTATATTGGCTTTTTTGGGCGATATCATGAAAATTTTTACTGTAAATAATTAACAATGATATACAACTTGTTTCCAAACGAAAAACATAAATTGCCGCTATCCTGTTAAAATACACACACAAATCTACCTATCTATATATATATATATATATATATATATATATATATATATATATATATATATATATATATATATATATATATCCTTTTTAAAGAGAGTAATTTTTGGTATGTAGTTGGCAGGTTGGAAGATTTTAAAAAAGTTTTCCAAACTTCTTTCTTCAGTGGTACATCAAGAGCAGTATTCCCTCGGGTTGGTCTAAAAAAAAGATGTATACAAAAATAAAGGAAATAAAAATATTTTATATTCACTGCTAAATTACGATGAAAAGTATTTTACGTTAGAGAAAAAAAGGCAATAATTAACGATATTGATTTATAGACGGTATTTAAAATAAATCCAAATATATGTAAAACAAGAAACTGCATAATAATCAGGCGCTTCTTAATAAAATTCAAAAATGAGGCATTCAGCTTGTCAGTAGAATGTATATCGAGCATAAATTATACAGGAATGTGTAATAACTGTCAAGATTAATTACTCGTTCGAAATTTATATCAGTAATTAAATGGTATTACTAATAATAGGTGATTGGTAGATACAGTGTTCCGCATCAACAGGCCTTAGTCTGCATGATTTTTAGATAGTCAAAATTATGAAAACCAAAAATAAAGTCTAATAATTTGAATAATCAACAAACAATTGCTCGGAATAATAATTATAAATGTTTCTAATAGAAATGAGAAAATAGCATAATTTTGTTTAGATACCAAATGAGGTGTAGGGTAATGGACAGTTATTTAAAAGAAACCTGTTATTTTAATATGATCCACAATGTAGTTAATTCAGCCATAAGGAATTTAGTTAGTGGATGTACCAACGTTTTTTTTTTCTGTTTTTCTATTAAAATTATTATAACTTTCCAGAATATATATTTCTACTTCAAATAACAGACAAAGTCCTTATTTGAAACATGTTTAAGGCTTAATACTACCTTGTGCGATCAAAATTAAAGTAATTTTCTTAAATTTATAAATAACAAATAAATCAATATTTTTCAATTGTTTTTATCTAACATTAATGTTAAAGTATCAAAAAAAAAAAAAAAAAAAGGTTTCAATTTTTTGAAAAAAA
This sequence comes from Gonocerus acuteangulatus, assembly GCA_946811695.1. NCBI lineage: Eukaryota > Metazoa > Arthropoda > Insecta > Hemiptera > Coreidae > Gonocerus > Gonocerus acuteangulatus. The sequence continues at coordinate 67,202,030 of OX328127.1, read as the reverse complement.
TAAATGGTGGCGCTGTGTCTGGCGAACGGAAACCCTCTTTTTCCACGGGCGATAGTCTGCAGGCGGCAATTTTAGAATTGAAACTTAAAATTATTCCGAAAAAGGAAGGTTAAATCTAGTAAAGTACGTAGGATTTTTAAGAAATATTATTTTTTTTTGGAAAATCGTGAACAATTATTCATTTTCTATTCAAAAATCGTTATTATTCAATGAATCGAAAAAAAAAATTATACGTACTTTACCAGCAAATATCATTAGAAAGCTGCAGTTAAAAATATTTATTTATTTTATGATGAGCTTCGTAATGATAGCGATGAGCTCATGATAAAGTTGGTCACACGGCAGTTAAAAATAGAAGTTGATCGGATAAAAATTAAAGACGCCAGAGTATCGCCCGATTTTAAAAACGTAGTTTTGAGAAAACGACTTGAAATTAATAAAGATACCTTTTTTTTTTATAAAGATAAAAAAAAAAATGGTTTTAATTTTGAAATCTATTGAAGGAGGACCAAAAAAAAAAACTTCGAAGCTCGCTCAAAAAAATAACTTCAAATCAGTATCACGTTTACTCGGATTATTAAATTCACTCGGATGATCGTATTTAAACAAATTTTCTTCGCATAAACACTCTTGAATATCTTTTTTAAGGAAGAATTTTAGTCCAAGAAAAAGTGGTAAAAAAAAGTTACAAGGTCATAAACCCTTATACGGTTCAGCTCATATAGTAACTTTTTATTTATTTCGAATTTACAACAATGTATAAGATACATTTCTAGTAAAATATTGCAAGAATATAGTAACTTGAATAATATATATTGAATTTTATTTTTGGAATTTTTCAAGAGCTGAGTACAACATACAGCTTATTGTTGCTTTGTAAAGTATTTTCAGTTATGACGTAGCAATTGTAGCGAAAGGTTGACAGATGTTCCATTCAGATCCATCTATATATATAAAAATCACGTGTCTGTCTGTTTTTCTGTTTGTTTGTTCCTTATACAAATCTACACCGTTTGACCGATTTTGACCAAACTTGGCACACAGGTAGGTCTTGATACGAGAAATCTTCTAGGCTAGGTAAAAATTTCAAAATTTGGTCAAAAGGTCAAAGGTTGTGTTCAAGAAAAATTGGCTACACTGATCCATTCAGATTGTGACGGTCATTTTGAATCGACTACTACTGGCATCTGTCCGCTGTTAGATGAAGTCCTGTTGTGCTGGCCTCTGCCGGTAACATTATGAACTAAAACAAATTCACATCGTTTGACCGATTTTCATAACCGGATATAGACAACTAGGTATCAAGTAGATCTTGATACGGGGAGAGTCATAGACAGAAAGTAGGTGTAGCATGGCACACTGGGTAACAGCTAGTTTTTAATAAATTGATTCGGAATTTTATTCATTGACAAGAATCTTCTGCTTAAACATGAAAAATTGTTTCCACATAGTTTTAATGAATGAAGTCTCCATTTAAGTTAAAATTAATAGTGACTTAGACTTCGAAATAAATAAATGAATCTGCAGAATAAATTACTAATACGAGTACTAATTGAATGAATAAAACATTCATCTGCCATTATATTCTCGATTAAACTTCTAACCGAATTCTACTCGAATCCTCCTCTAAGCTTGTTATTCCTTCTACACCCAGGCATTTATTGTTGCAGAAGTCTGCCGAAGATCATGCCGAAACATTCGAAATTTTTCTGAAAATCTCATGTTTTCACGTTGTCGATTCCTAACCATTCCTTTTTATTACCTCAACGGTTAACTATCTTTATCCCATTTTTACAGAATTGTCGTTATAAAATGTGTTTTTAATGATAAATAATTATTCATTTTGTATTAGAAGAATGATTTTAAAGAAACATTTGTAGAGTTGGCTCTTGAGAGCTAACTCTTTAAGACGAGGATTGTGTTGTGGAGTCATCCATCGACGAAGCATTTTCCGTAATGATTCTAGAAGGGGGGGGGGATGACTGGCAGTATTAACTCAGCACTAAAGCAGCTCGCATGTCGGTTATCGATCCTACATCTCATTATCATAAGTTATTAATGTTCAATTTAACAATTAACTACTCATACCCGCTACTATCAAAGGTAAAAAAAAAAAAAAAAAAAAATATTGATTAATGGCATTCTTTCAGTCCTTATTTAGAATTAAACAATTTATTTTTAATCAATCTTTGATGGATAAGTATCATAAAAAGTCTGTCAAGTAGGATCTGCATGAATGAGCACATTCCTCAGAAGCTGGGTAGTGTAAAGTAATTTGCTTAAAATAACCTATATTTGCAAATAAAAAGAAAAAGAAAACATTAATAGTTTTGAACTTTTACATTTGTAATAAACAGCTGACTCAATAAACAGCAGAAACCGGATACAGCACCCATGTTCAGCACTCTTAGTGATAAAAGTAACAACCAATACTGAGCCGATTTGGTGGCTCAATTCAATTTGAACACATTGCAAAGTAAACCCAAACTTCTAACGAAGCGATTTATTTTATTTTTAAAATATATCTTTGTCTCTAGTGACAGGTGATGCGAGTATGGCCTATTCGCAGTCTTGCAAGCACTATTGCCTCTCTCCCGGAATATCTGTATGTGCTAGGCCAGTCAGTAAGTATATGTTTCATTTGTCTTAGTTTGTTGTCATATTACTCCATTCTAGAAGAAGTAAAATGGCCTTTTCAGAAAATCAAAGTAAGTAAAATTTTTTTAGCAACTTAAATAATCTAATATTTGTTTTTGTAATAGAGTTTTTCTTAAGAATGTGCAGAAGTAGAGACGACAGTGTGAGCAAATTCCCCTAACAGTTGGGCTCTTTCGAGATTTCTGTAGATTTTAGCAACTAAAATCACGCTTTTCTTTGGGATGTCATTGGAAGAGATTTTTAAATTTTTCACACAATATCATCAATTTATATTTTGACACTAGCTGTGCCCGCGAATTCGTCCGCGTGGATAGTGACTTTGGGCAGCATTTTTGGATTATATACTCCGTCGTGTGGATATTTTAAAAAATCTACTTTACAGTAGCGCTTCTCTATACACGATATTAGACGTATAGCCATCGGGGATCAAGCATACAGTCTGCTAGGATTGCTAATACGTGACAGAGCCACTTAGCTGACCCTCCAGGGATTGTTAAACCGTAGTGTGTATAGAGTGTCTGGCAGACAGCAGAAATACAGAAAAACAGATAAAAATTCTAAAAAACATTGTTTTAGGTGCTATTGCGTCGATAAAGGCCCCCAATAATATTTTTCCCATATATCGGCGTTACAAATGCAAAGTATCGAATGTGAAAATTACTACTTTTCAGAGTGAAAAAAGTTGTATTCATTACTTTGCTTTTGGACAGTCAAATAGTCGGCAGATTCAACCTTTTGACAGTGATTACTCTCAATGGGTGAACTTAGATTCGAGATTTTTCCGACCATCAGTCCAACAGCAATCAGTATACATTAAATATGGAAAATGAGTTTTTTTCACATTCGACACTTTGCATTTGTATCGAAGATAACATCCATGTACAGATTATATGACAGAAACATGCTGAGCTCCTGTGTCTTATTTTTTCTGTTGCTTATCGTTTTTTTTTTGGTTCCTGGGATGTTTATGTATTAAGGCAGGCATTGAAACACATTTTGCAGTTTTTAGCTACAACAACCGCTTGGCCGTACGTTTTTCCGGGTGGTTCTTTCTCTAGATTTTCAGAAACGTGTAGGTTATCTGTATGCACGGTGGTTAGATATTTGACATACAGGAAAGAGCGGTTCAACAAATCAGAAGCTAGACAGCTATCCCCGGACTGCCGGCATGTGCCCAAATTACACCGTCTCCCAGCACATGCCTCCTTATGCATAATGACTACAATATATTCGTGCGGCGGTGCCTGGATTGAGGCGAAGAGATGCTCCCCTTCTTCCTAGATTATACACATCATCTGGAGTCTAGTGTGACCCATCATCAGCCTAGGTGTTCCCACTTCCCTGTCCCGCTCTCCTAGGATACATTTATCTAACATATCCCGGATTACTACAAAACCCTGACATTACGAGTGGTGTAATGTTTCATTAATGATAGAGATGCCTTCATTTAAATTTAATACTCTCTTAATTGTCTATGATAATTCGTGAATTAAAACCAGAGAGGTAACGTTTTTTAATTAATTATTACAAATTCCAACGATTTTCTTATGGAACGTTGCTTCAATATAATAGAACAGACAACGGCTAATAAACTGAAATTAAGGTTCATTTCTTACGGGTGACTTCCTCAGTCCTCAACAAAATTAAGAAGCAGATTCTTTCAAATCTTCTTCGTATTAATCAGGCTTGATATTGGAAATACGAAATCGTAATTAACGAAAAACAACAACGTTTCTGGCGTAATACCTTACGTTTTGACTTCCCAGTTTTAGCGGAGTCAATACTTATTGAATCACTTGGCATTATAAACGAACATATAAACAATCATTGATGGAAATAATTCCTTACCTACCTTTATTATTATTTTTTTTTTAATTATTTGTTTTTTGTCAAGTTCAAAATAGAAAAAATGGTGTTTCCGTAATGAGGATATTTATGAAGTATATTTTCACCACTAAATAAAGAGTTGACTGAAAATAAAACATCCTGTGTACGTAGCAACCCGATAATGTTGGACAGCTCACTATATTATTTGTGTTTATAACATTTTTTTCTTCCTCTTCTCAATCATTCGTATAAACGTCATGTATATATATATATATATATATATATATATATATATATATATATATATATATATATATATTATACATTAATTTATTAACTCAAATTCTCCTGGCGTTCTTTTGGAAGGATGCTACAGATTTTCGTTTAAAAATGCGCATTTACTTCCGTTAGAAGGATATTTTTCGTTGACTGCTTAACATTATATATAAAGATCCTCTGTAAATCCTATATCCTATTATCTAGACTTCTAAAATATTTCTTGATATAATTAAGTACATTTCTAAAAGTTAATGCCAATTCAGAAGCTACTGGAATTATTTTCGAAGGGTAAGAATATATTTTTATAATCCGTTTTAAAATTATTTAGCCACTCCTTTGATAGGTTGAATTATTTTTCTAACCTTTTGAATTCCCACATAAACTAATGATACAATTTTCAATGAGTGTTTATCTTATTTGAGTAAGTAATAAATTTATTCTGTCTATTTCGTTTTTTGATCAGATCATATCAGCATCATGTCCTTCTACTGTTTATTGTATTATTTTATTCTTTGTTCTGCAAATGATTCACAAACTCAATATTAAAAATAAACATTGTCATATATAAATTATTGAGCTTAATTTTACCTTTTATGTTTATTCTTGTAACATCCTTCTTGAGGAACGTGGCTTATCGAGGAAACTATGTAACTGATTCCAAAATAACTATTATCCTTTGAGCTTCTATCCTAGTATTAAAATTCTGTACAAAATTTAAATTATTTAAACGTGACAAAATTCATGAGGATCTGGGTTAAAAAAACTTTTATCAGCTGCCTCAAACAATGTTTTTATTTTTTGTTGTCAAATCTTCACTTACGTTACGGCTTTAAGCCATTTTTAAGATTAGAAGAAAAATCAAGGCCAGTAATATTATTAAACAAAACAACCCGTTCCTTTTTTCTTTTACTTAATTTAAAACCCTTAGTCAAAACAAAACATCATAACATTTTAATTTCATCTTAAATCATCTTTAATGTCATTCTCTCTATTTTTACAATGTCAATTTCCCTATTTTTTCATTCTCTCTAAAAAACATTTAGAAATATTTTAAAGGCAAAATCTCAGTCTTTTCCTCAATCTGACTTGCATTTATCTACTAAATTCTCTTTTTCGTTGTGTTGAGAAGGAAAATATTAGAATCTGTGTACAGTGGAACATGGATAATTCGAACTTCGATAATTCGAAATCGTGGTTAATTCGAATATTTCTCTCGGTCCCTAGAATTTAGGGCATAAACAATGTAAAAAAAATCGTGGTTAATTAGAATAAAATGTTGCCAATTCGAATTTTTTACGAGTCTATACCTCCAATGGGAGATGTTCGATCTAAATTTTTTTTTAAATATTGTCCTCTCGGTTAAGAAGGATAATAAGATACGGATGTAGGGGTTCCGGGACAAGAAGCGCGGCGGTTCCATCTATGAGAGGTAAAAAAAGTGTTGATTTGACATGGAATGACCCATAGTCTAGTTCTTGGAGTCTAGTAGGAGTTCTGCAAAGTGGAGGGTCGCGCTTCCTCCCTTCCAGGGGTAGTAGTTACATACACCATCCTGTTTTATCCTAGAATTCCCTTCCACCATCCCTCCCATCTTCATTTCTTATTCAGTTATAAGTGAGCCAGCGTCTAGATCTGTTGTATTGTTTGTTCCTTGAATTTCCGGTGTACAGCGCAGTTCAGTGACTTCTTGATTTAAGATGTCGAAGCCTACCAGTTATAAAACTTTAACGTTGCCAGAGAAAATTGCTGCAATTAAAGAAGTTGAAAATGGAATAAAGAAAAAATCTGAAATTGCCAAGGACTTTAGAATTCCTCCTAACACTTTATCAACTTACCTGAAAAATAATGAAAAAATTTTTGCCCATGAAAATGACTTTTTTTAAAACAATAGACTTTTATTTTTACTTTTTTTATAAATTATTTATTACATATGCACGTAATCATCAATTTATGAAATATTTGTTATTTTTTAAATAAAATGGGAGAAAACATGAAATTCGATTTTTTACCCCTTTATTTTCAAAAACTTTTGTAATTAGAATTTTGGATAATTCGAACTTTTTTATCGGTCCCTAGAGGTTCGAATTATCCAAGTTCTACTGTATATAAAATACGATGAATACACAATAAACTTTAAAACTGATTCTCAAAACATAAAAAACCACATTAAGCAGAAATTTTAAAGAGAATAAAGAAAAAAAATATTATATTTATTATTATTTAAAGGACTCTTTGTGTGTCCTCTCTCCTGCCTAGAAATTTTTGCGATTGAGGAAAACTCATAGGTCTCAAAAATAAAACATATCCAAGCTCTTTTTTTTTTAACATTCATTTATTAAGTAAAAATGTTGTAAACAACGTTCTCTATCATTTCTAATGTAGCACGTTTTAATAGGTGATCATTAGAGTAATATATTATTAAATTTCGAGGAGTGTATCCGCCACGTGTGAATAATTTACCCTGTAGAATGTTGAAACTTCTTGTTACATTAGTGTTACATCTTTAGTGTTACATTTACCATGTTCTGCCAAAAAATATTTTATATTTTTCTCTTTTAATTGTATTATACATTTTTTTTGCATGCGGGTAAGATATACAGGGTCTCCCGATTTTAAATGTCAAAACTTCAGGAGAATGTAGGTGACCAAAAAAATAAGACAAAAAGTCCTTTAGAGATTTCCTCGTTTTTGCTTCATTTTGGAGAAACTCGCAAAACAAGAAACTAAAAAAAGTTTTCATTTTTGTGCTTACCTATTTCAATTTTCAATGGAAAAAAATTGTCATTGCGAATTATTTCAAGAAACCAATTACTAAAATTCAATCTCTTGAAGATGTTATAGTTGTCATGAATAGTCACCAACCAAGGGTTTCCGCGCCGATTCACAAATAGAGGGGTGCTTAATTGACGAGTCTTTTAGTTGACTTTTAATAGACTACAAGATACTGGCTCATTTTATTTATTTACGTTTTTTTTTTTTATGTTATCATCTATTTAGTTTAGTTATTAAATGTGGCAACATTTGTAGAAACGCGAGCATAATATCTAGCACTGTCTTGATAAATTGCAGTCTTAGTTTTGTGGCCCTGAAGTTTTGCCATTTAAAATCGGGACACTGTGTATATATCTACAGGTAGTTCTTGTAATATATATATATAGAATAGAATAGAATAGAATAATATTTATTGGCTTATAACATGGTATAGCCAAGGAATCTGGCCCATTTGGTGTTAGTAGATGTTAATGGACGCGACATATATGACTAATAATAATACTCTACATAATAAAATAACAGACATATACATATACATATAAACTACTTAAAAATACACAATATTAAAATATGAATATATACTGTTTATGCATATAAAAAGTCAAGTTGATGATTCTACATATAGCAGAACAATAACAATACACTTCTCTCTTCTAATAGCGAATTCTCACTAAGTAATTATTACAATATTAATAATAGATTCCCTTTTTGAATAAAAATAATAAAGAAGTAATAAAATAAACACTATATACTTATAACTACCTATCATACATAAAATTAATACACTCCTAACTAGAAATATAATGAAAATAAATATTCTAAATTTAATCTTGGGTCTTAGCTCGAATATATCTTAAATTGCACAAACTTTTAATAGAAAGAAGAAGATTGAATTTAATTGATCTAAGCTATTGATAACAAGGATATTCTCTAATGATATGTAATCCCTGTTTTGTGTTATATATTTCCTCAAATATGTTGTTCTAAATGAACTCAACGCAGGGCAGTGCAATAATAAGTGGTTTAAGCTGTGATTTATGATTTGATGACATCATCTACATATTTCTCCTGTTTTTATATGGACCACAATGTTCTTATGGAAAAGTTTTATATTTTCATTACCCGAAATTCTTAGTTGCTAACAAGTTTTACTTTATATATATTTGTATGGTAAGTTAAATAGTGCTGAGGCTGAGGGCTATTGAAACTACAAATAGTTCTGTAAAGAGGGCTGTAATTCGAGTTGAGGGCCTTGTCAATGTCTAAGGAATAGAGGTGGTTCTTTAGTTTTTCAATAATTATATTTTTCTTAATCAATAAATTTGTTGGCACTGAAAAATCAAAGAAATTTTCTTCTATATAATTATTTAATGTTATTTGTTTAATTTGGGATAAATTGCAGTCTTAGTTTTGTGGCCCTGAAGTTTTGCCATTTAAAATCGGGACACTGTGTATATATCTACAGGTAGCTCTTGTAATATATATATATATATATATATATATATATATATATATATATATATATATAATTTTTTTTAATGTCTGCTCAATAAATTATTTTATATTATTCATTCATATATCAGTTCACTAAAAGCTTCAGATATAGTAAAGACATTTTTATTCTAATCATTGTTTTTAATAAAATGAATGTTTTTTAAAACAATATTTAACGTTTTAAATGTTTGATATAACTCAAAAAAAGAAACAGAATTTTTATTGTTTGCAGTAAAATTCCAAGATGATTGAAAATTAAACAGCAATTGAAAGCATTTTTTTTTATGTACTCATTGAGTACTATAACATGTAGCTGAAAAACATGGCGTATGTATAAATCACAGAAAACGCTAATGGGCCATATGAGTGGCTATAATATTCCTGAAGACTAGATAATTAGGTGACAAAAAGAAGATAATGACTCAGGAATGTTTATTAACGCGAGGATGCTCGCCATAGGAAGAAAAAACAATTCTGAAGGATCGTAGAAGGAACATGGATGAAGAGAGTTGGAGGGGAAAAAAGGACATTGGTGAGGAGAGAGGGGGGGATGCTTCCAGGAGCTTATTATACTCCTTGACCAATAAGGAGCAATTAAGTGTAATTATATTGAAATTAAGGGACATGTGCTCTAGCTCCCATATATAATGTATTCAGATCCACTGCTCGCTTAATAACATTCTACCAGCACAGCCCTCGGGACAGATTTCTTATGGAGATGGGCTAGTACCTTGGTAGCAACTTCGATAGTGGTGTTTGCAGGTAAAAAGATACCTATTCTAATATGAAACATTATAAGCACTCAGGGATTAGTTGGAATTCGCCTAGAAAGACCAAAGTTAACACTTAAGTATTCAAAGCGAAGGTATATCTTAGGCGCGACAACAGAAAACTCATGGTGGCCTAAGAGAAAACTATTCTTTGTAAGTACCGAATTATTCCAATGAGATAGCTGTATCAAACATAAAATTAAAGCCTTATTTGTAAATAAATTAATAAGTATTCGTATACATTCTTTACATTTACTACGATTTCCCAATAGATTTAAAGATACATAAAAGATAAACCTAGTTTCCTTCTTTTTCCACAACAACAGTTATAGATAAGACCTTGCAAGTGTCCTGTAATGTTATCTGGAAGCCTATTAACGCAAAAACGTAGGTGTAAGAATTTTTTTCGTGCGAAATTCGCCCAGAAAAACCAGTACACGGATTTCAGTGGTTAACGAACTTGACCATTGAATTCACACAAACTATTATTGACCTAAATTTCATTAATATCGGTCTATTTTTGAGCCAGATACAGCGCTAACGGGCAAATACTTATTTATGTGGCACATTTTAAAAATCGTTAATTTGTAATCTATGGGTTCTGAAACGTAAAAGTTTCCAGTCGACCCTTTCTGATTTTGCCATGAGGTAAATTTTATAAGCGGGGTTCTTCTCTATGGAGGGAAAACTTCCTGTCCCATTTTGTTGTTTTAGGGAATATATATTTCTCATTACTATTTTGTTGTATGACTACTTTTGTTCAAGCAAAGACTTATTACCAGCCCTAGAAACGTATTTTTATTTTAGTTTGGAGTCCAATTAATATAAATCCCTACTATTGATAGAGCAATTTTTCTTCTTTTCATAGTGGATTTCTATAATATTCTTTGGGTGTGCTTGAGTGAGTTTCACTACATGATAATACAACTTTGGTACTTCCTTTTGGAGCAGATTAATAAACTCTCGGATCTAAGTTCTCTCAGTGAAAGGGGACAGTAACCACTGTCAGAAGGTCGAATCTGCTGACAATTTGACTGTCCGAAAGCAAAGTCATGAATAATGATTTTTTAACTCTGGAATGTGGTAATTTTCACATTCTATACTTTGTATTTGTATCGACGATATGTTTTAAGCTTTTTTGTACCCGTAATATATGTTATAAGTCTTGGACTTTGGGTACAATAAAAGAACGCCTACTGCAATATGGGTTCATGTAATGTGTATGGGATATAGAAAGAGCGATTTATGGCTGGTCTCGAAGCCATTAAATTCATTGCATTAAACCGAAAGCCTCGTAAGGCCTGAAGGGAATGATATTGAAATTGAGGGACATGTGGTGCCACCATGAATAGGTAATATATCCAGCCGCCCTTAATAAGATGCTTCCACCCTCCAGACAGATTTTTTCCACCCTTTAACCGTAATCCAAGCTTGGGTCGTATATTTTTTTTCCACCTGTAAGAAGACCTTTTAGCCATCCATGGGTGAGTGTGTAATTTTGATTTAATACGTATGTCGTTTATGTTCATTCATGTCTTGGAGGGCAAGGTGAGATGAGGCGCAGACCTATGAAAAGGAAGTATGCTGCATGTGGTTTTTCATAAACATTACTATATATATGTGTGTGTGTGTGTATGTTTCTTTTCTTTTTTTTTAATTTATTTATTTAGAATTTACAACAATGTAAAAATACATTTCTTGTAAACCGATACATGTGAATAGATATTGAAGCCCGTGAGGAGGGAAGCCGCACAGTTGCAGTACCCACAAAGCAGAGTGATTAAAATCCGGAAGAACTACTCCTGAAGCTGGTCTCTAGGCCAGTTACGCTTCAGTCGGCAAACGTACGGGGTTATTTGGGATTTGATTTGAGTATAAAGAGTTTATTAAATAATTAGGATGGTCGCGTAATTTTGAATGCAATTTTTGATATGCTTTTATTGATAAGGGTTCGATAAATGGAATATGGAGGTCGTTATGGAGAGTGAAATTGAATACAAAGAATGGAGCGTCGGATATTTTGCGGAGGATTTTGGACTGCAATGTTATAGGGCTTTGTGAATCCCTAAATTGAATGCCTTAAGTACATATTGGTCTGAGTATTGTCACGTAAATGAGTCTTTTGTTATTAAGTGTAACTTCTGATCGGGGGGCCATGACTGGGCTATGAACAGGTTGTCAATCTTTTTGGAAATGGTGTTGCAAGGAATTTATTCAGCGAGCTGAAAAGGTATAAACTTTCCACCGGGCGGTACTCGGTCCGAAATCTACCGCATGAGAATCGTACGACGTAGAGACCAATAGAGGTGGTTGTTGGAATGAATGAGAGCTTCCGTAAAATGTTTATGATCGTTGACGTCATAGGAATCCAGATGTATGATTTTTTTTTCGAATGATATCTCTTTTTAAGTCATGCTTCGTGGAACTGATTTTAATTATTAATTTAATTTGCATACATTTATTTGTAATTGTATTGAATAAATTATTGGGAAATAACCACAGGCTGGAAGTTTTTGTATTGTATTTACTTCCTTTTTTTCTCACTTTAATTTATCTTTTATTTACTTTTTTATTTTATTTTATTTATTAAAATCTTAGTTATTCATTAATTTATTTATTTTTTTTAATGTTTTCATATTTTTTTCATTATATGTAAACATGGTTGTGTTTAAATATGTATGAACATATAGGCATAAACATATTAGAATGAAGTGTACACATTTCCGTCACTCAGGGACTTAGAAGATAATTTAATTATCGAAACTTAATAATAATGATTATTTTTATTGTCTGTTTTTTTTTTTGTTTTTTTGTTGTTTTTTTTTTTATGGACTGACAGAATGACTTATTTCGAGCTTAATGGCTAAGATTCAGAGGTAAATAGCCAATAAAAAGTGCGATAGTATGCCAGAAAGATAGGCACTAGGAACCTTGACACGTAAGAACGATACAATTGTAGGTGGTTGATATTTAAAGTTGGTCATATAGTACCAAGATAGAAACAATCGTCAAATGGAGTATATTTTTCAGATTTTTTTTTTTTTTTTTTTTTTTTTTTTTTTTAACTTTATTGATAATTACAACAATATGCTATACATATTGTAATTACAATATGCTATACATATTGTAATTACAACAATATGCTATACATATTGTAATTACAACAATATGCTATAATAATTACAACAATATTCTATACATATTATTATTTAAATTTTAACGTCCATTTATTATTAAATACGAATTTTAAGACTTTTCTTTATTTGAAAGAAAAGCAACCACCCATAGTGGGAATCGAACCTACCACCCTTGATATGGGATGTTAAGTACTCACGCCTTAACCCTCACGGCCACCGAGGCCCAGATTTAGTGAATGAATAGTGGGATGAAAATAATAATGGTAATATAAAAGTTCACAATAATGATTCGACAAAAGAATAATATAAAGCTCTGCGGATGAAATTAAAAGGCAATAAAGACAAATTATAAAAACCTGTTAATGCAAGGGTAGACACCATTTACTCACTGGACTGATCATCACAGGTCGTTTGACGCAGCGTTTCTTTGCAGCGTATCCCTGTACAATTATTACCATGTCATTATTTTTATTTTCTTTTGGCAAAGATGACGCTATAACTGGACCTGTATGGTTGATAACAGGAGCAGATTCCAGTGGCCAGGTTAATTTTAGCAGCCTGCCAGCTCCCACACAGACATAAATCTCCAAAAGTTTGATACTTATAAACAAATAAATACACAAATGAATTACATACCCCAGGTGATTAGAGCTTATGTCCAAGATTGATAATGAAAGATCCAAGATTAAAAACAATGCTGCGTCGAACAAATTAGCCAAGCCTATGAAGAGGCGAGTTCCCTGATAGACTCCAAGCATTTGCATTTTAATCCCGTCACGGCCATCTTTAAAATACTTTTCTGTATTATTCATGAACGCCTTGTTATTTTTCTCGCGAGTAATTTCTCCCCTCCCTTTCCCCCACTTTTTTTTTAATCCCTGAATATCAATAAAGGGGTTGTCGCCGCCAGACACTTCATCAGAGGTGTTTCGTTTACGGACGATTTTGACCCCAGTTTACAACCTGTTAGTGATAAAAATGATTACATTATTTAGAAGTGATTTCCAATTTTCTTCGCAAATTACTTGTTTTGACTAATTACAATCTAATAGAGTGAAATTAATTACTCAAAAATGTAATCAGAACGCTCATTACGGATAATCCTGATGGTTTTCGTTGTGCTGTTCTATTTTGGTACTACTACTGTAAAAAAAAGTTAGGCTAATATTTATCTGACCTCTGGCAGTACTTTTAGCCAGTTTCAAATACAAAATCTTGGACATTTCTATGAACATATCTGTTAACGAGGGTACGGATGTTTATGTAAAATAAACTCCAAAATATGCACATATATATTTAATTAGTTATAATAAAATATGTAATAAAAAATTGTAAATATGTAGTAAAAAAATACCTAAAACACTAAAAAATACTGAAAAGAGAAGCTCAAATAATTAGTGCGAGCTTTATTATGAGTGGTTATTATAAATGGAAAGAACAAAAGTTATAAATACATACATATATAGAACAAAATAACTAAAACTTGTAACATAACATATTGAAAAATAAGGCATAAATAAAAATTAGGAACTCATTTTAAAAGTAGAAAAAGTTTACAGATAACATTATTTTGGAAAATTATTTGCTACAAGATGAATTTTTATATTATCAAACGTGAAATGACGCCGGTCTGATCTCATAAGAGGAGTATACAATGGTGGGGTGACCGATAAGGCTAATTTTTTTTTCATTTTGCATCGAAAAATAGTCGACATCTGTCCGAGCGTTTCGTCCAATGCGCCATAGGAGCTGAGAAATAAAATAAAATAGGTTGAAAATTTATTATTTTATATCTCGAGTTTCGAAAATGATATCGGCGTGATTCTTTCGCTCATTCTTAGTTTTAGAGAGCGGATTAAAGTAATAATACAATTGCTAATCAATAATTTGTTATATGTATATTTTTTAAAACACATCTGCTTCAAGACCATTAGCGCCGAGGAAGCTAGCTGCCAGCCACTTTTGCTTCTTGCAATTAGAAAAGGCACAGTGATCTTGAATGAAGGGGTAAAGCATTCTTTCTCGGTTTTCCCATTAGTTTTCAATAACAAAATAAAAAGAATATCAAAATATGTAGCAAAAGAATGTAGTTATGGCAAAATATGGATTTTTGGCAAAATATGTAAAATAAAAACCAATTTAAATTCTTTAAAATCACCTAAAACGTGCAGAATTCCATAAAAAATTTCGATGTAAGAATCAGAAAAAAATATGTGCATACAATAACATCCGTTCCCTACTGATAACCATTGCTACACTGGAGGATTAAAACAATACATAGATTTATTTTATCATACCATCATTGATATGTTGTAAAAAATTATTAGAACTAGATTTTACTAAATGTATGTTTATAATTGAAGGGATTTTATTTTTCACCTTTAAACAACCTTGACATGAAATTTACAAAATACAGGAAAATTCTTTCATTCATTCATTTATAATTAGTTTGTTTTTGTTAAGGTCTACAAAATAGATTCTACTACCACTACTGATTGGTATTTTTTTATTGGTGACTAACACCAATAAAATTCTAAAAATAAAAATATAATAATCAAAGAAATTAATGGTTTTTAAATCCAAACATTTTTCTATCCGTCATCAAAAAATACTTGTAACATCAAGCTTTAATTATTTTTTATTAATATTTTTTTCTTGATTCCCATGGGATGCCAATATAATGGATTTAAAAAGGAATGAAGAAATAATAGCCTTAGAGTTATACGGTATTTTCTACTCAATCCAGTGCTCAATAAAGCAATTTATAATTGCATTTCATGAAGCAGTTTCTACAACTAACTATTTAATTGCAGTAAGCTTCAAGAATAAGCGGTATTTTTAATTTTTTTTAATTACTTTTTGTTAGTACTACAATCTGCAATTACTAAGATACAAACATTTTACTGTAAATTATATATATTTTTTTTATTCATATATGTTTGAGTTCCTTCCAAGTATTTGTTTCTTCAATTTTTAAGACTTTTGTTTCAGATTCTATAAGTAGTTTAGGCTTGAAACGACATAACTAAAATTCTCATTGAAGGTGTCAAAAAAGTAACTTTCTATTCCAGAATAAGGACATAATCTTAAAATTGAGCTGTTTGTATATCTGTCTGTTTTAGCACTTTCCTCCGAAGGAAAGTAGCTATTGAGGTTGGACTCATGACGGAATTTTTGAAAAATGTCTTCAAATCTTTATCGATCCTACCTAGTAGACACCGAAAATGACCCCCGTTAAAATTTATATATATATATGCATATATATATATATATATATATATATATATATATATATATATATATATGTCTGTTAACACGATAGCGGCCAGAGTTTTTGTTTTTTCGTCACGAAACTTGGTATATAGCATTCAATTAGCAAACGATTGAACGAGTTCGTTAACCACCAAAGTCGGTCCACCGGAAGGGGGGGTTTACCCCGAACCCAAAACACTTATTTGAATATGTCAGCCGTAATATTTGTTATATTTCAACGAAACTTGGTATTCGTAGTGTTAATATAGAGAGAAAAGTGAGATATAAAAATGAACTAAATCGGTTCATTAGAAGGGGGGGTTTACTCCGGACCCACAATACCAATTCGCCACTACCAGCCGTGATTTTTGGTATATTTCGACGAAACTCGGTATTCGTAGTGCTAATCCACAGGTAAATATGTGTTGTAAAAATAAACGAAATCGGTTCATTAGGAGGGGGGGTTTACTCCGGACCCACAATACCAATTCGCCACTACCAGCCGTGATTTTTGGTATATTTCGACGAAACTCGGTATTCGTAGTGGTAATCTACAGGTAAATATGTGTTGTAAAAAGAAACTAAATCGGTTCATTAGAAGGGGGGGTTTACTCCGGACCCAAATTCCTAATATACTCATACCGGTCGTAATTTCTGCTGTATTGCAACGAAACGCTGTATACGTCGTGGGTAACTCATGAGAAAGAAGTGTTGTAAAAATGAGCTGAATCGGTCAATCGGAAAGCGGGGGTTTAATTTGTAATATATTTGAATAGAAAAGCCGGCAGACGTAGGTTCACAAAGCCGCCGCAAGGAGCGCCTTCTACCACTAGTGTGACTGTATCCTGTTCCTGCGTTAGATCAAAATACGATAATATGAGGATTTTTGTATTTATTACGTAGTGTAGTAGGTGCCATGTGTAAACATAACTCTGGATGCAAATTAATAATTGATCAGTTACTCATTACAAAATGAGAACTATTCACGTTTTTATTTTATTTATGTAGGATATTTTAAGCAAATTGTTCTGGAAAGCAGTCTACACTACCCAAATTCTGAGGAAAGTGCTTAGTTATGCAGCTCCTGCGTGACGTACTTTTTTCTTATACAAATCCATACCGTTTGACTGACTTTGACCGAACTTGGCACACGGGTAGGTCTTGGTCCGGAAAGTGTCATAGGCTAAGCCAAAATAGTCTAGAACTCATAGGTCGAAGGTCAGGGGCTCGAAACTTATAACCTGAACTGTTACAGATTTGCGTTATTAGATTTGAACAATACCTATACCTATGGTTTCTAATTTATTTTTGCTTTTTTAGATGCAGAATGTAGTTGTAACAAGGCACCCCTGATAACAGCTAGTACAATATATATAATAGCAAAACAAAATAATAATAAAAAATGTAGTTTTTTTTTAAGACATACCTCAGTGCGTTTTTTTTTAAAATTTTTAAAAGACCCTTTGTTGATCTGGAAAATACATCTTTCAAATTTAAAGCTAATGGATTATATGTTGCTGATTTGAAAAAGAATATGGATTAATTACTATTCAATCACTATTTTATGTTTCTTCTACATACAATAACGAAAAATAACTCAGTATTAATAAATAAAATTAAATAAACGAATAACAAATTCATGTACTTTATTGGTTATATAAACTTGTACAAATTAACGTCTTTCATAACGTTTTACAATATTAAAACTAAATCGGTTTATCAGGAAGGGGAGTTTACTTTGTACTATGTTTCAATAGAATTAACCTGCCAGACGTAGGTTCGCAAAGTTGACGCTAGGAGCGCTTTCAGGGGGCACTGTATCCCGTTCCTGATGAAAATACTAAAATATGAAGTTTTTGGTGTATGTATTAAGTAGTGTTATGTTTATACATGTATTAAGTAGAGTTATGTTTATACATGGTGTAGTACTATGTATAAACATAACTCTGGAAGCAAAATTAATTACAATATTTATAATTGAACAGTTGCTCATTGCAAAAGTAAAAGAGCAGAACTATTCATGTTTTGATTTTATTTATATAGGATATTTTAAGCAAATTACTCATGAATGCAATCTACACTACCCAAATTCTGAGGAAAGTGCTTAGTTATGCTGCTCCTGCGAGAAGGACTTTTCCGTTTGATTTTCCCTACACTCTGAATCCAGAGCACAAAATGTTTGCATGATTCATCGAACAGTTACCGGCGAAGAAAGTGAATTAACTGGAAATATTTCTGTCGGTGTTGAAGGCTTGAGTGTGAAGAGAGATGCTCTCGAAACACTCGAGTCAATGATCCATCCTATATTATACACACGTCAACCACTCCAGGTTCCAGCCATCGTTACATTCCTCTCTTGTACAGATTTACCTCTCGACGTCGAGTCCTCTCAGGGACTTCAGTTCTATGCTCTAGGTTAAGGATGGTTCTATTCATGGGCAAGGGTGTACTCATATCCAGAGCTATAATGAGAGTGTTCTGTTTTTTGCGACCTTTAGGCAAAGAAGAAATTCTAGGTTAAATACAAATAACAATGAACATATTGGGACCACTTAACGAAGCCTTCATGAAAAAATATAAGAATGCCTTAACCAATATATAAAAACACATTAAACAATTTTTATGATAAACTCGCAACCAAGTCAAGTGAATCAATTTATATGAGGTGACCTTAAATAAGTGATGCCAGGAGCCCTTTTTGAAGTCGATTTAGGATCCCTTAACCTGATCTTATGAGGAGCCATCATTGAAGTCATATGAGGGGCCTTTATTGAAGTCATACAGTGATCCCTTGGGCATGTCTTATAGCGAGCCCTTAACAAAGTCATATTGGGAGCACAACCAAGTTATGTGCGATGTTTTTAACCAACTGTAATGAGCGAAACTTATCGATATCATAAGACAACCCAATAACCAAGTCTTATGGGAGCCATTAAGTAATCCTGTAGTGGAGCATTCTTTGTAAATTAATTGGATTCAATCATTTTGTGAAGTCGTTTTTATGCTCAGAATCGGAGTACTAAACCAGTCCACCCAAACTTTAATGGGTTCATGCGAAGAAAATGTCCAGAGACCAGTAGTACATAAAGCTATCTGCCCTTGGGGCACTCGCGACTGCCAAAGCGATAGATTGTAAATAATGTGAGCCTTATAGCAGACAGAATTTCTAAAAGCCATTTCTATGAAAATAAAATTTAAATAGTTATTTTATGAACATTTGGCATTGAATTAATGGTTAAGGACACAATTGATATTTTATTAAACTGTTAGGTTTTAATATTTCTGCTATACTTTTGCAAATTAAAAAGGTTGAAGTTGTATTTAAAACATATTTCCTCGAAGAGGTTACCAGGTGTTAGGAGAGGTTAAACAGGTGTTAAACACGTAGAGAAAATGAGAATATGTGTAACTATTTAGTGAAGTTTTTATTTTTTAACCTTCCGCTTAGTTCAATAATGTGTTAAGTATTTTCTCATGAGAAATATTATTAAAAATTATTTCCTGAAAATCATTGAAATTTGAGTGAAGTATTCTCTAAACTAAAAGGCTTCATGTTTGCTTTTAATAAACTCATAACTATAATTTTTTTTTTTAATTATCCTTTTTCCCCCCCAAAAAAGAAAGGAATTCTGATTCTAATTTGGGAGCACAATTGGTTTGATCCATTCCTCAGACCTTAATAAGTCCTTTATTTATATATTCATTTTACAACGTTTCGGCCTTCAGGCCATTTTCAATATCTTATTTCTAGCAGCCTCTTTTTTAGAACCTTTTAAGTTTAGGCCTTGTCATCCTGGCAATTCTTTTCATAAAAATTCAAATTTTATAGGTATATTCCAAATCGTAATCACCACCATTTTTATAATTTATTACTTGTTCCGATTATTGTTATTACATTTACTTATATTGATTGTGATTGAGCGTTTTTTTCGTTTATAGGAAATCATCAGTTTTTAATCAAAATAATGTAAATTAATTAATTACGATATTATTTTATTCATGAACAAATTAAAAATAATTTTGGAAGGAAGATAAAATATTAAAAGATATTTTCGTTGAATTTTGTAATATATATGTTTAGTGTGAAAGTATTTAAATATCTGTCAGAGATCAAAAGAGGTATTAAGAGATTAGTGGGTATGTGTAGTTATTATAGTTTGCAGTTAACTTTTATTCGTTCTGTTTGTAAATTAGGTGTTCATGAACTAGAACTGGAAAATGGCCAATTCGAAACATATTTTTTTCTGAGACTATCTCGTTTTAATTACATTACTCATCAAGAAGATGATCATTAATTGATTCACATGGTAAACAGTAATGGCTGCAGATGGTGATTTTGAATGTGATGTGTGCTGATGCAGCGACTGCTCGGAGAGTTGCTCGTAGGTTGATTGATTCCCTGTGAACTGATACAGACACACCTACAGAAGCTTTACCACCAAGAGTATAATGTTATGTGTGCTGATGCAGCGACTGCTCGGAGAGTTGCTCGTAGGTTGATTGATTCCCTGTGAACTGATACAGACACACCTACAGAAGCTTTACCACCAAGAGTATAATTTTATGTGTGCTGATGCAGCGACTGCTCGGAGTGTTGCTCGTAGGTTGATTGATTCCCTGTGAACTGATATTGACACACCTACAGAAGCTTTACCACCAAGAGTATAATGTGATGTGTGCTGATGCAGCGACTGCTCGGAGTGTTGCTCGCAGGTTGATTGATTCCCTCTGAACTGATATAGACACACCTACAGAAGCTTTACCACCAAGAGTATAATGAGATGTGTGCTGATGCAGCGACTGCTCGGAGAGTTGCTCGTAGGTTGATTGATTCCCTGTGAACTGATACAGACACACCTTCAGAAGCTTTACCACCAAGAGTATAATGTGATGTGTGCTGATGCAGCGACTACTCGGAGTATTGCTCGTAGGTTGATTGATTCCCTGTGAACTGATACAGACACACCTACAGAAGCTTTACCACCAAGAGTATAATGTTATGTGTGCTGATGCAGCGACTGCTCGGAGAGTTGCTCGTAGGTTGATTGATTCCCTGTGAACTGATACAGACACACCTACAGAAGCTTTACCACCAAGAGTATAATGTTATGTGTGCTGATGCAGCGACTGCTCGGAGAGTTGCTCGTAGGTTGATTGATTCCCTGTGAACTGATACAGACACACCTACAGAAGCTTTACCACCAAGAGTATAATGTTATGTGTGCTGATGCAGCGACTGCTCGGAGTGTTGCTCGTAGGTTGATTGATTCCCTGTGAACTGATATTGACACACCTACAGAAGCTTTACCACCAAGAGTATAATGTGATGTGTGCTGAAGCAGCGACTGCTCGGAGTGTTGCTCGTAGCTTGATTGATTCCCTGTGAACTGATATAGACACACCTACAGAAGCTTTACCACCAAGAGTATAATGAGATGTGTGCTGATGCAGCGACTGCTCGGAGTGATGCTCATAGGTTGATTGATTCCCTGTGAACTGATATAGACACACCTACAGAAGCTTTACCACCAAGAGTATAATGAGATGTGTGCTGATGCAGCGACTGCTCGGAGTGTTGCTCGTAGGTTGATTGATTCCCTGTGAACTGATATAGACACACCTACAGAAGCTTTACCACCAAGAGTATAATGTGATGTGTGCTGATGCAGCGACTGCTCGGAGTGTTGCTCGTAGGTTGATTGATTCGCTGTGAACTGATATAGACACACCTAAAGAAGCTTTACCACCAAGAGTATAATGAGATGTGTGCTGATGCAGCGACTGCTCGGAGTGTTGCTCGTAGGTTGATTGATTCGCTGTGAAGTGATATAGACACACCTACAGAAGCTTTACCACCAAGAGTATAATGTGATGAGTGCTGATGCAGCGACTGCTCGGAGTGTTGCTCGTAGGTTGATTGATTCCCTGTGAACTGATATAGACACACCTACAGAAGCTTTACCACCAAGAGTATAATGTGATGTGTGCTGATGTAGCGACTGCTCGGAGTGTTGCTCGTAGGTTGATTGATTCCCTGTGAACTGATATAGACACACCTACAGAAGCTTTACCACCAAGAGTATAATGTGATGTGTGCTGATGCAGCGACTGCTTGGAGTGTTGCTCGTAGGTTGATTGATTCCCTGTGAACTGATATAGACACACCTACAGAAGCTTTACCACCAAGAGTATAATGTGATGTGTGCTGATGCAGCGACTGCTCGGAGTGTTGCTCGTAGGTTGATTGATTCCCTGTGAACTGATATAGACACACCTACACAAGCTTTACCACCAAGAGTATAATGTGATGTGTGCTGATGCAGCGACTGCTCGGAGTGTTGCTCGTAGGTTGATTGATTCCCTGTGAACTGATATAGACACACCTACAGAATCTTTACCACCAAGAGTATAATGTGATGTGTGCTGATGAAGCGACTGCTTGGAGTATTGCTCGTAGGTTGATTGATTCCCTGTGAACTGATATAGACACACCTACAGATTCCTTGACAGATATAGACACTCCTACAGAAGCGTTACCACCAAGAGTATAATCTCTTTTGTATTTAGTGAAGCCTCGAATATAAACCTTTAAATTGGGAGGTGTGTGTATTTCTTGAAGTGAAATAATGTGTGGGGCCTTCTCCTGAATCATTTAGAATTTACTGGGATCTATTTTATGCTGTATAAAATACAATTGTCGTTTCAATGATGGGGAGTTGTAATGGCCACAAAGGAATGTTTTAAAAACATCTTGTTTGTAGTATTGAGAACAATGGTGGAATCCAAAGGAAGGACGAGGAGATGCCTGGATGTAACAAGGTGTTGAGAAACAGGTTTGCAGATGGGCACACCTCTGCCTATTCTAATTGTAGGTATGCCTCGGACAGGGGATGAATGTATTCCTAAGGCTGGGAGAATGATCGGAGGAGAAACATTGAAATCGGAACTGCTTGGCATTCACATCACACTCTCTGGCTACATTCCACGGCCATTCTGTAGAACCGACTGTCTGTAAGCTCTACACCTGTACAACTAAGGATGGGGAGTTTTCAATCAAAAGTATGATTCATAATTGATTTTATTGTATTTATTTC
Organism: Gonocerus acuteangulatus; assembly: GCA_946811695.1. NCBI lineage: Eukaryota > Metazoa > Arthropoda > Insecta > Hemiptera > Coreidae > Gonocerus > Gonocerus acuteangulatus. Next base: position 67,178,747 of record OX328127.1, on the reverse strand, counting down.
TCTAAAGAGTTCCAGAGCAATAGTAGACTACTTATAATATTATGAAAAACAAATAAAACAGAAAAGATAAAATATGCATTACTAAGTAGGTAATAAAATATATATGTAATTTAGTATAGCACAAATAACTTTCCAGAAAATCAAGTGAATCAGCTGACAATTACCATGTTTTTTTAATATATTATTATTATTATACACACTATGAGCTCAATATATTCTTCTAAACTCGGAACCAACATCAACTTATTCAAAAGATAAAAGGGTCTTTTTTTCTTTTTTTTTTAGAAAATAGTCTATTGTCGGACTATTCCCAGCATATTTTTTGCTATATATGTAGAAAACGATTATAAAATATCAGAAAAAGACTTTTTTTGTCAACCACTTTGCGGTCATTAAACAAAAGATTAAAGATGTAAATAAACACTTTTTCGGTTTTGCGTGAAGTTAGCCAGAAAGAGTAGAAGATGAAAGCAGAACTTTTGTATTTATTTTTTTTTTTTTTGTCATTTTGTTGAGGCTGGTTTTGAGTAAAATATTTGTATTTAGTGTTAGTGTTTAGATCAGAAAGAGCATTTTATTCTTTTAGAAAAAGGATTGGATGAGAGCAGACGATCATATGAGAAAAGTCAAACAGGATTCAAATTCAGCCTTCTGCTCAAATTCAGGAACATATATATGCTTTAGCTCCACCTGACAAGCCTATGTAATGTACTGTAAAACATAAGTCATCATTTTCGTACATGGCCACCCCGCCAGTGGCAACGCCAGCGGACACTTTTTTGTAACGTTTTTTTTTTAGTTTAGTCATCGCTAAAATAACACCAGACATACTTTTGATAAGGACATCTCGATAGTGAGGGCTATTACGCTTATGGTCTTCATAGAACAGAATGGCAAATAAATTCATACAATTGAGCTAAAGAGAAAAAAAATATTCATATAATTAACCCTAACAATACATGACTCTTTTGATAGGAACATACAAAAAAAAAAAATGTTTCAATAACCACATAACAATTAAAAATATCTATAAATTTAAATACATTGCAATCAATTATTTTTTTAAATTTTAAGATTTTAAGTTCAATTATTATCAACCATGTAATTTGAGTTATAAACCACTTCATATAACAGAATACATTTTGGCAAGAGGTATCTGAATGAAAGAACAATACTTTGTCAAAAATGAAAACTACACGACAAGTAATTTTCTCCATTGGACAACTCAAATACGAAGAATATGTAAAATTAATAATAATTTCTAAATCAAATAATTTAGAGGCAAGCCATAATTAATTTTTGGAATGTCAGAGTCCAATTCATTGCCCAGATGCAAAGTTAACAGGTTCTTGGATTCCAAACGCGCATTAACTTAGAAGAGCCTTATGTCAAACCATTCATATAACTCAAATGATATTACCATAACTCATATTAACTATAATATATGCAAAAGAAACTAGAAAATGCAATATTTTTTAGCTGTTGATAGGAATTGTTGGCCAATAACGTCGTTTAGATTTTAAATATGTATTTTTATAGACGATTTGTCATTTATTCGGATTTCTAAATAACTAAAGAGCCGAATAAATCAGCATAATCAGGGGGTTGATTGATTAAGCAGCATTTTGGGTTCGAATTCAGAATTAAAGTAGAAACAATTTATTAATTTTATGTAAACTTATGTCGTAATTCTAAAACTAGTTTAAAAATTCAAATATGATGTCTGTTTTATTTTAATTTTCTCTTAACATTAATAAAAACAGATATTTCTTGGGCCATGTTATACAAAGCTTACCTTCCTTTTTCACATATGTTAGAATGTAGCTATGGGGATTGCACTCGGAGTGTCTCCGTAAGTGGGTTGGAATCGGTGTGTCTGGTCGTCCATAGGCACCATATATATATATATATATATATATATATATATATATATATATATATATATATATATATATATATATGTATATTATGTTGTTTTTTAAGCTACTTCGCTGGGAATTAAATGTGTTATTCATTCGGCATCTGTCTCCAGCGGTCTTGCTCCTCCTAACATCGCAATATTTCGCCGGATTCCTCTCCGGCTTCTTCTGGCCTTCACTCATCCTTGCTGGTCGGTAAGGGAATGAGTCCGCCCTTGGTCTGGGCTCCCTTTATACATATCCGGCGAAATATTGCGATGATAGGAGGAGCAAGACCGCTGGAGACAGATGCCGAATGAATAACACATATAAATATATTATATATATACATACATGTTTCACAGCTAAATATTGCACCGAAACTCGGGGAACATCGTAGGCATCTAATAAGAACGATATCTTGACCCAAATTACTGATTTGCTCATAACGGTCGTGACGTCTGCTGTTTAGTAACGAAACTGGGTATACGTTATGGCCGTCTAAAAATAAATATATGTATATTTTAAAAATAAACTAAAACGGCTCGTTAGAAGTTGAGGGTTTACGCTGTATTATGCTCAAATTAAATTAAGTAGCCAAACCAACTCGTGTCTGGTTTGTTACTTCTACCAATAGGAGCGCTAATCGGCTGTATCCGGTGTCTGCATTGTTAAGGCTGTTGGATGATCTCTTTTTACACGTTGACGATTTAATTACTCATCAAGATAAAAAAAAAAAAAATGTAAGGCGTTGTGTATTTATTAAGTAGTGAAGTTACCCACTTAAGCCACACTTCGAGAAAAAATAATTGAGTAGGCTATATAAGTTATTTTAAGCCAGTTATTCTGATGATTATGTCTAGTTATGCAAAGCCCTGACGAACGGAATTCTTAGAAAAAATAAGTCACCACTTTATGAGAGATTTGTACCCACAACCCGTCATTATGCTCACATGGGCTCTATCAAATAGGACCACAAAAAAAAAAAAAAAAAAAAAAAATGTAAACCAAAAAGAACATACTGAATCTTACAAGGGTGTGAATTGTAAAGGAGCAGGCTACCAAAGGCCGGTGTTTCTGAATTCTCTTGAGCCAAGCATGCCGAGGTAAAGGAAGGCTTGCGTGCCTCGGGGCTTGTCTCCTTTATATATAGGACTGTATCATCTGTTGTCCCAACATATGTCGACTTGTTGACCCCTGAGCCAGCTGGCTTACCAACAACCTTTTGCTTTCCATTGTCGTCGGGATTCGGTACCGCTAGCTCGTACCTTTTGTTCTACTTCTCCTTCCTTTGAAGTTGAGCTCTTATCGGTGCGTTTTAATTATAGTATCGCCGCTCTAAAATAATCCAATATTATAACAGATACAATAGATTATATGATAACATTCACCGATGAATTTGGAGGTTTTGATACCACATGAAGTGATGCACAAGAAGGTTTTACAATGTCCCGATGATGTGTAGTACAGAATAAAATAATATTATAACTAATTTAATTAATAATTTGTCTCGGTTGACATCGGGAAGACCATTCTCCGAAACAGACTGCTTCAAAGGAAATATCCAAAATCAAGTTAAAGCAACAAGATCTGTGTGTGCTGAGTGTAGATTTTTCACCAAAACGTACGAGTCGATTCAGCACATTAAGGCGAGTTCTGATTATCTTCAATGGCATAACGTAGCTAAAATATACCATTAAGCTTTCAGAGATTAATTCAGTGATTTTTGGATAAGAGGGTCGTGTATTATTGCTACGTCCCAAAAAAAGATTTAGAGAAAGATGAAACTGAAAAAAAAAAAGATTTGGGAAAAAACTGAAAAAATACTCAGGTCTCAGATTTCTATCTGTTCCAACTAAACATTTATTAGTAAAATTTATACATTAATTATATTACAGTTTATAAGGTTTATTGTACAATAAATCCCTCTTTTTGGAATAATTTAACTTATAAATTTAAATGTATTTAGAGGAATGAATCCATTCTCAAGGGAAGGCCCATGGAGCCTGCCAGGGGAAAACATGTTTGCAGGGAAAAATAAAATTGTAAAAAATGTTATTGCCATATTATTATTGGTGAATGTATTTTTGTCAAAATAATAATAAACCCTAATTTTTCTAATTTTTTTCGACAGAGATATGACTAAAAGAAGGAAAAAGGTACTCCATTAGCCCCCATTTTGGCATCCTAGGGTTGATATGCTTTCTATATATTGGCTCCCATCACCAATTAGTTCAGTCAAATGGTATTATTTAATATTTCTTACCATGGGCGTATATAGAAAATAATTTCGGAGGGGGCTGGGAAAATTTCGGGGGGGCTGAGACCATTTCCGGTGTATGGAATACTAACAATTTAGATCTTGGAAGAGTTTTAGCCAGCTTAAACGCTATTACACCCAAAATATAATATGTTTTATGAACTAAATGATCTTATTAAATTTATTTTTAATGGTTTTATGAAATTTTTACCGATCAGCCCCCCCTTATATACGCCCATGTTTCCTACTATGTCTTGATGGTCCCCAAAATATAGCAAGACCATCAAGAGGTAGTTATTATTGTCAAATGGTTGCTCTAGACAAATGTACAAATTTTTCCCCATAATTAAACAATAGACTTTCCATATTTGAATAGTAAAATCCCCAAAAAATATCATTTCAGGTCGTTAAAACTTAAAATCATTTCAATTCAAATTACTTAACTAAAGCATGGGTAACTACAAGCATGGGGAATCATTCCTCACCCCTCCGGTATGGTCTAGTGGCTAGGATACCTGGCTTTCACCCAGGAGGCTCGGGTTCGATTCCCGGTACCGGAATTATATTTTTTTATTTTAATTTATGATATATTTTTACTGAGGTAAGAATATAAAATCAGATGTTTTTGTTAAAACCATTTAATAATTTTTATATCTTTATTTTTCGCGAATTATTTGACGGGATTTGAACTCACGTCCTCTCGATAAAGCCACACACCGCCACATACACTCCATACATTTTCCTAATTAAGAGTTTAATGGCAAGTTTCGTTGCAAGAAATTATTACCTTCGACGGAAAAAATTTAAATTTTGGACACCCACATATACAGCGAATTCTTTTTTACAACGATTTCGAAGGGATTGTACGATATAATCGTACAATTATATATTTTTAAGCTGACATCACTACATACAGAACAAATAAAATGAACAAGCTCAAATCTTTCTTTGCCAATGTACTTATTTATTCTGAAACCAATTTTCGCTTAGTGATTGTTAAACAGTAGCAGCTTGGTTTCTTGTCTTCCTAAAAAAAAAATACTGTGACATTCTCGGAAGGGATTAATCCAAGATTGAGAACAAACAAAGCTTGGTTCAATTTTATAAAGTGTATTAAAATTGCGTTTATTGTTGGTCCATGATTAAACATAAATTTATAAAATTTCGCTGTACATTTTAACTGGTTTTAGTAAATCAAGCAAGTCGATAATTAAACCTGAAAAAAGTGGAAAATCCATTTGTAAAAACGTTTAGGATAGCAATTGAAAAGGGATTTTTTTTTTTTTTTTTTTTAATTGAAATTCTAACACTTATAAACAATTTCAAGGAAAACCTCCCTCTACCAGTTGCGTGGAGCTTTCATCACTATAAGCGATCAATAATTAAAGCTGACATTAATTTCGTACCCGTTATAATGCATGAGGCACTCTATTTTTGTCAAGAGGCCTATTATTGTTAGTATTATGTGTTAAATGAATGGTCAGCTGGAAAAACGTAGGATGTTACCAAATGCAAATTTTCCAGGAGAAGGTTTTTTTTTTTGGTGAGAACGCAAAGAAGTTTGACAATCTGCCAAGAAAATTTCACATCCAACATTGCTCCACTGTAAAAGACATTTTCCTCCAAAGGATAAAGATAAATACACATTAGTTTTTCAAAATTGTGTTTATTATGTCCACATACATAACATTGAACATGTCTCAATTTTAAACATTATTTACAAAAAAAATTAATTGAAAAGTTATGAGGTCGAAAAAGAAAAAAAGTTATAAAAATTAGATGATGGTCTTATGCAACGAGGTTATGCAATAAAAAAAAAATGGCTGATACATCAAACGTTACTCCATAATTCAGAATAAATAATGCGCAATAAACAGTCTAATAATCGCATTCCGCAATACAAAACCAATTGTTTTCAACCGGAAATCCAATTTTGGAAACAAATCACATCCAACGTTCTTCCAGCCGACAAAATGCAAATAACACAAACCACCGAATTGCAATTTCACTATGAATCAGTAACATAGAATCAAACAATATACAATTTTTTAACAAAATCTGTGATCATATCTATTAAAAATAAAATAAAAATGTACTAAAAGAAGAAGCTTCTAAAAAGAAATGTTTAGGATGTTAATAGTTTTTATGAGGGTGTTTTTGCGACGACCACATCCAGTTACTTTGAAGTATCTGTCGTGATTTTAAACAGTGATTTTGGTACTTACGGATTAGCTTACTGGTTCTTTGCTGGTTATCTATTACTTCTTTACAGTTTAGATTTTAAGTTTAAAGGTTAGAAACCATATTATATAAATATATTAACCAAAAGTTAATATAGTAATGAAAAGTATTTAAAATCACTGCAATCACTATTAAAAGTAACTTCTTTTTTTTACTACTATATTTATATAATTGGGGGCGAGGTTAGCTCAGTGGTAGAGCACTGGACACATATGCTGGAGGACCTGAGTTCAAATCCAGAGTAAGCACTAATGATTTTTTCTTCTAGTGTCTTTGCTCTTGGGTTGAATTCGGCCTCCCTGACCGTCCCTAGGCCAACCCAGCCTTTAATTAATTTAATAATGGGTACCTTGGTGCTAATGACGCTAGCAGTCGAAGCGGCAAGGGAAAAATCGGGCGGCCGGAGCATAGTACTGACCACACTATCTCCCTAGTGTGCCGTATGGTCAAGAATCAGATACCTCTACAGTATCTGCCCCTCAGAGCCCTCGTGGCCTGTTACGGGACTGATATATATATATATATATATATATATATATATATATATATTGTCGTTCACGCTTGCTGTCTTTAATAAGCTCCGATTTCATGAAATTTGTTCCAAAAATCTACACCCAGGTTCTTGCCAACACTTTGACTAAAATTTAGTAAATGTGACTCGTTAAAATTTATAGAATTCAGTTAATTTGTACGAGTTGGATTGACTAGAGTGTTAAAGGTTGCTTTACTATTTGCAACAACCTATAGAATTGCCCATAAATAATGCTAATGAGTTATTCGCATCACTGTTACAATCACTACAGATACTTCACAATTAACTGGAGTTTTAACTGGATGTGGTCATCGCAAAACGACCTTTTATCTTAATAGTTCTTATAATTTCTTAAATCTGCGGACAGACATGTATATTTCGTGCTGATATATATATATATATATATATATATATATATATATATATATATATATATATATATATATATATATATGTATATATATATATATATATACAGGTGTATGTAAACGTGTCTATAGCGCACGGAACATTGAGAGCCTATGTAATGAAGTCCATCATTTTATACATTTACGTAACTAACGTTGTATGCAGTTAAGTTACCGTTACCCTGCATTATAGTGGATATATCAGGAAATCATAGTAATTCGCCAAAGGCGTTCTCGTATAGCTGCCGATTGGCCTGTCGTGTTCTGGCACTTAATCCATATTATACTCGCCGGCATATGAGGCCTCATCCTGAAGGTAGAGAACCATTACAAGCCTTGCCCATTTATAGCCTCGGTACACGGAACTAGCAATCGACCTTCATGTAGATATAGAACAGTATTAGAGAAATATGTTTATGGCGCTTCAGCAACGGGTCTAATAACCCTGTCACGAACTCTATCCAATACCTTGTTATTAGTTAGATAATTGGGCGTGAAGTTCAGAGCTCCTGCTGAAGCTGTATACACAATGTCTATGAACTATGTATACCGGTTTGCAATTTATGAACTATTTTGGAATAGGTTGAAAGTTGAATGCGAAATTTAGCAGGTTTCTTCCCTCCTTCCATAGGGAGGAACCCCGCTTATGGGGTTGACCTCATGATGAAATCCGGAAGTGCTGACTAGAAAACATCACGTTTCAGACCCCATAAATCACGAAAATTCCGTTCTTAATATATAAAATTTTAAGAACGGAATTTTCGTGATATTTTTCCCACAATATATATGCATATATATATATATATATATATATATATATATATATATATATATATATATATATATATTTATTTGTCTGTTCATATATATCTTTCATCAGATTTGAAAGATCAGGTATATTAACCTACAAAATCTGTCCAACGAAACATTTTCGGTTTTTTTAGGCGAAATTCGCTCGGAAAAAATCTTAGAACTTACATTTTCCTGTTAATATGCTTGCAAGTACACGTTCTATAGGTTTCCTAACGTAGGAAAACGAATAAAACCATTCTTAAAACGATATCTGTAACCGTTTACGAGAAAGGTTAAACAACCTGTTTCCTAACTAATTTTCGGTTTGTGTATTCAGTTGTTTCTGTCGAAAATTATTCTGAACTAAGATATTTAAATTTTGGTTGCGCTAGGAGTTAATATTAGAAAAAAAAAGATTAACATTCATTAAAAGTTTAGGGATCTTCCGATATTTTGTTAAATATCTCGAAAATGGTTGAAAAATTGTCTACTTAAAAGGGTTCAAAGTAATTTTTCATGGGACATTCTCAACTCGAGAAATTAGTGCTTAAATCTTCAAAAATTCAACTTTTATGTAAGAATTACTATAATTTTTAAATATCAATTTCAACAAGAATAATGCTCATTTATTTCTGATGATATAACGAAAATAAACATAATATTACTTTTATTTGTTTGATATTTTTTCACACTCGAATTACAATTACATTATAAAATTCAGAGATAATCTGAGTATACCGTTGGAAATCTGATTAAATTTTACAACTTTTTCTGAGATTCGGCAGCATGAAGGTTTTTTTTGGAAGAGTAATAATGTTCGAAAAGTTGTCGCTAAGCTGAAGCTTTTATTAATTTCTACGTTTTAATTGACATTGGGGTTTGAATGCGTTGTAAACATTTTATGTGCATTAGCCTTCAAGCAAATTTAATGTTGATTTCAAAAATGTAATGAAAAGTTGAAAACAAATGTATAGAGGCAGATAAAATTGGAGTTGTACTACAAAAAATACGGGCTGCTCTAAATAACCTTTAAGTAAAGATGGAATGATTGGGATTCGGCTAAATAAACCTCAATATGATTTTGTTTTAAAAAATCTATATTTCGGACGTTTCGGCTACTCATTGGTAGCCTTCGTCAGCTAAAATGACAAAAAAAAAAAAAATTAATACAGAAACAAAAAAAGTTTATAATTGTGATAGGTAACAGAACTATAAATACAATTAACTTATAAAAGAACATATCGTCTTAAATTCTTAGAATGAGTAGAATGAAAAAGTAAATAGGTACAATAATTGATTTTAATAGTAATTAGTAACATTAATTGATTTTACAAAGAAATAAGAAACTACATACCAATGACAAATATAGTAGCTAATAGTAACATTAATTAATTTTACAAAGAGTAAAATTTAGTATCTTATTTCTTTGTAAAATTAATTAATGTTACTATTAGCTACTATATTTGTCATTTGTATGTAGTTTCTTATTTCTTTGTAAAATCAATTAATGTTACTAATTACTATTAAAATCAATTATTGTACCTATTTATTTTTTCATTCTACTCATTCTAAGAATTTAAGACGATATGTTCTTTTATAAGTTAATTGTATTTATAGTTCTGTTACCTATCACAATTATAAACTTTTTTTGTTTCTGTATTAATTTCTTTTTTTTTTTTTGTCATTTTAGCTGACTAAGGCTACCAATGAGTAGCCGAAACGTCCGAAATATAGATTTTTTAAAACAAAATCATATTGATGTTTATTTAGCCGAATCCCAACCATTCCATCTTTACTTATCACCTCGACGACTAACTATCTAATCATCATGATAAATAACCTTTAGCACGGCATATGACTAGAACGGAGTGAGGTAGAAATGTGTGGTTCGTGGTGTTGAACTACATTTTTTTGTCTAGTTTGACCCCTGAGAATTGTCATTAACTTACAATACACCCTGTTTATGTAGTGAGGGTACAGTGTGATTTTGACAGCGTTTCTCAGACTTCTAAATATGGCTCTATTACCTTATGATATTTCTTATTGTCATCTATAATATTTTCGGCAGATCACCCTTGCTGTGTAGCTCTCCAAGTAAATAAATAATTAAAAAGAAAACGCAGAAGTATATTCTATACAGTGCTCTAATAAGTTCCGAAAGCCACCCGTGAAAATAAAACAGTTATTCTGTAATCTAGTTTCGCCCCCATCGTGTATAATTGCTTACATCCTCACAACCCCATTATGGAAAGCTAAGCCACCAAGATCCCTCCCAGAAAGGGTGAATCCATTGCAGGGTTGGATATCGGATGAAGGTACATAAGGAGTGAGCAGCTGATAAGTAGATAGTGGATGACACATTATGATGGAGAACTATCCTGATACCGGCTGTCATCATTTCTCTTCCACCTTAAGGCCTATTGTACACATCGCGCTCTCCAAAGGGCCGCTTTATTCTTTCTAGTCGAGTCGGCGTGGTTTTCACACTAGACCTTTTTCAATTGGAGTGTTCCTGATTTTTTTAGCATGTTTTCTTCTAGCTGATGTCGAACCTCTTATTCCAACCCCGAGGTTTTTACGAGAAATACTGTATGTGGGGTCTCCCGTGGTCTAATGGCTAGCGCCTTGGATTCATAAGCGGGAGATGGTGGGTTCGATTCCCAACCTCCGGCAGGAATTTTATCATCCCATGGCTCGCTGGTAAAATTCCTCGCTGCACCCTGGATGTCGGCGCTAATGACCTAGATGTAGATGCGCCGTAAAAAAAAAAAAAAAAAAAAAAAAAAAATACTGTATGTGTGTGTATATATATATATATATATATATATATATATATATAAAATCAGTCCCGTAACAGGCCACGAGGGCCCTGAGGGGCAGATACTATAAAGGTATCTGATTCATGACCATACGGCACACTAGTGCCGGAGATAGTATGGTCAGTACTATGCTCCGGCCGCCTGATTTTCCCCTTGGCTGCTTCGACTGGTAGAGTCATTAGCACCAACCAAGGTACCCATTATCAAATTAATTAAAGGCTGGGTTGGCCTAGGGACGGCCAGGGAGGCCGAATTCAACCGGAAAACGAAGACACTAGAAGAAAAATTTGAACTCAGGCCTCCAGCTCATTAGTCCAGTGTTCTACCACTGAGCTAACCTCGCCCCCATATATATATATATATATATATATATATATATATATATATATATATATATATATATTTATGTATAGCTATATATATATATATATATATATATATATATATATATATATATATATATATATATTTAGTTTCGCTCAATGGTAGAGCACTTGATTCAAGCTCTGGAGGACTTCAATTAGGAACTCGGGCTCGGCATCGTCGTTCTAGGATCCCAGAGCGTCCCTAGGCACACCCATCCTGTAATGCGCATCAGCAAAGGGGATAATTCTGTGACCGAAGCATAGTTCTGCCCACACTATTTCCCTAATGTACTTGAGGTCAAGAATTCGATATCTGTACGGCTGTAGTGACTGATTTCTTTTTATTAGTGACTGATCTGGTGTAGGTGTATATTTCTTGACATTGATTTAGTGCGATGTTGGCGGTACTGCATCTCAAAGCAAAAACAAACACAAAAAAAAAATAAATCGTGGGCGTAATGAACAAACGATATAAAAGTAAGCTGAACGAAATAATATATTAAATATTGTAATTTAAGGTAGGAGAACAAAATATTTAGGTACTCAATTTCATGTACAGGGTCTTGTAAATAATGAAAAGACGATACTTTATTTATAAGAACGTGTTTAAAAAAATATTAATACAAAATCATTCATTACATTTTCTACCGTAAATTCAAATTAATGACAACAATATGAGGTGCCAGTGGCCATAGATAGCCTCGTTGAATACACCGGTTCCTGTTTATTGCCGAGGTTAAGCTCAGTTGTTGATAGACCATGAAACAAAATTTATATGATGCATGGAAGGACACAGAACAATATGAGGTGCCAGTGGCCATAGATAGCCTCGTTGAATACACCGGTTCCTGTTTATTGCCGAGGTTAAGCTCAGTTGATGATATACCATGAAACAAAATTTATATGATGCATGGAAGGACACAGAACAATATCGCCAAACACAAAAGGAAGAAATATCATTATATTTAATAAGACAAGTCAATTTATATTCATGTTGACGCTGAATCTCCATGTTATGAACGTTTTGCTTACAGCCTCTCAAAATAGTCTAAAACCACGATAATATCGGAAAATTGCACAAAGTAGCATTTATTAAATATTACATTAAACTGATGAAGTCAGTTTCCAACGGCTAATGTTTTTTAAGTTCACTCACAAATGTTTCATAAAATGTGGAAGATTACAGCAATTTGCATTTATTTGAAGTCAGTTATGCTTCATCACTCAATTTATTCAAAAATTAAATTTAATTAATTATCTAGAAAAATATTGTATTAATGAAAGAAAACTCAGTAGTTTTGTTATATAAATAAAATATGATTCATAATGGTAAATAATATTTGAAAAAACGTTCAAAAGTTTACTCTTCGCTGTGGGCAAAAGCTATAGAAAAGATTCGAAGAAAACAATGTTGTTTTCAGATATATTTCGCAATTTTCCGCGATTATTTTATCTGAGACTTTACAGACTTTAGATTCTGATTCAGCTCAACGAAATAGTTAGGCCATGTGAATAATATGGTCATGAGCATAATAACGTTTTATGACTCAATGGGTGTCTAAGAAATAAAGACTCCATTTTCCATTTCAGTCCGTCAAATTATTTGCAGGCAGAAGGGTTTTGTCAAACGTTCAGAATACATAATTTTTTGCTTATGTAGGTCTAATATATTTGGGTGTTTCCCTAACAAGAAAGTGTTCGGTTCCCATGTTAGACTGTTCCTATGGCAATAGCCTTGATTTATATTCTTCAGACTGATTTTACAGAACGGTATATTGTATGTTATGGAGTGTTTCTCTCGGTTCGTTATTAATATCAAGCACACAATATATATTCAGACATGATTGGAGGAATGCCAACGGGAAGCTGGAACTACAAAAACAAAGCCAAATGACTGAGCATAGTAAGACAGGTGACATCTCAGGAAGATTAATGGGCCCTGCTGAGGAAACACAACACCAGAATCCTAGTTTCGAAATACCTGTCAGAATCAAAAGGTGTTCATGGGTATTCGTTTGACGTCTTAAATCAGTGGTATCTTGTTATCAGAGACTTTCAATGCATTTCCGTCCCTTGTTGTAAATTAAATAACATCCCATTGAAAAATATTTTTATCTTTGCCAAATACCACCTACATCCCTAGACATTTGTACGAAACACAATACGTATGTATACTAAAGAGACAAGCCATATTTACGACAAACATGGCATTTCTATACTACAGCTAAAAATGTAACGCTCCTGCGCCCCGTTTATCCTCAATAACTAAATAATAATATTTTGGGTCACAATAAAATTTAATATTGAAATTTTGAGGGTGCTTTTAGAAAATACAATTTTTTATCTTAAGATGTATAACATTGAGATCGCGAAGGTGGGCATTCTGTAGCGTCGAGTGGTATCATAAAACAACTAAATTGTTTATAAGAAAATGAGGTTTTTTTTCTGACGTTTTGGCTTGGAATTCTAGCCTTTATCATGGCGTTGAGAATAACTATGCCTCACGTGTTTGCTGTAATTTCTCAAAGGCATACAAATTTACAATTTCACGGTAAATCTTTTAGATTATTTTTTAATACAACTCCTACCTGAAAATCATTAATTTTTCCATTGCTGTGTGATATTCTAACTTATAGAGAGGGTTACTTATGAACCGATTTAGTTCGATTTTAGTACATACATATTTATCTTTAACGGGCTACAACGTATACCCAGTTTCGTTACAAAACAGCAGACGTCAGGACCGGTATGAGCAAATCAGTAATTTGGGGCAAGACATTTTTCTCTTTAGATGCCTACGATTTTCCCCGAGTTTCACTGCAATATTTGTCTGTGAAGCATATATATATATAGGAAATTCGAAGTGTTATTGAAGTCTATAGGATACAAAAATATAACATGATAACAATACCCAGGAAAAAATGCCTGGAAAATACCTTTTTTCTTTGATGTCTAACATGAGCAATTAATGGTTGGGTGGCTGGAAAATTTCTGTTCCAAGCTCTTTTCCTCTATTTTTCACAAAATGGACTCCAACATAGATTTCTCAATCAGTTACGTCGATAAATCATTTGATTTTTATTCATAAACATTCAGACCTTTTAGTACTTATTTTTCATTTCCAAAAAAATGTCTGATTTATGCTATATATGTCAAAACTGACACATTGCTTTCACTTCGTGTCCCTGAAAATGTGAAATTCTTTTTAAGGATGATTTAAATGCAAAGAAGCACATTCAATAGAACAACGAATGAATGTAGAGCTACATAATGTCAAATATGACCTAAAATCATTGCACTCCTCCCCTCAAATGATCAAACATCCCACCCCCTAGCAGATCCACTTGCACATGAGTCAAGATTCGCCAAATCGATTCGACTCAGAAGTGGAGTTGACTCAGATGATTTTTCTTCCGAATTATCTCTCTCAGACCCTCCATTCATGGATCTGATGGATTGTATTTGTAATTTCCCATTTCCCTGCTGATAATGAGATGAGATTTATGAACGGGGCTCCAATATCCGCCCTAGTAGCAGCCCCAATAAATTTTTCAGAATAATCTCCCGACTTTCGGGGCAGCTGTACATGAAGAATGTTATTTCCAGTTAAATGCGGATTCCAGTAATTCAATATTGGCAGTTCATTTCAGTTTAAATAAATTTCACTATTATTGCTCTAAATACAATTCGCACTGAAATGTGATTTCTCTTACCGTACCACTGTTATAAATATATGATTCATTATAGTATCAGAAAATATTTTGTTTTTTTGTTTTCGCCTTTAAATGTCTTTCTTCTTTTCTGTACTTCTCTTAGGGTACATCTATTTTTAAGCCCTCCAATATCGGGCATTCTCCAGATTCTAAGCAAAATTAAATGAAGGTGGTTTTTCAGCAAGATACTTGCGCCTTGTGCTTTTAACGAAGGATCCATTGCCATATTCATGAGCTTTTAAATTTTCTTCTTGTGCTAATAATAGTAATATTTACTTGTTTTTGACCATTGTTTTAACAAATGTGAATGGAATAAATATATACATTTCAGAATAGTAAAGAAGAAAAATTAAGTAGACTTTTGAAATATAAATCATCAAAATATATTTGCTAGGTTCAGCCCTCTTAGCGCTGTGATTTCTCTTCTTTTTTTTTCGTCGCCTTTCTAAATAGATGCAAAAGGCTTTTAATTTTTGAAGTTTGAGGTAGTGAAGAATGGTATGTTATTGAATTGTCGGTTTGTTCTTCCGTAATAAATCTCAGAGGTCTTAGAACAACATCTTCAGGACTTCTTCCTCCAAACCACAGTTGGTACATAACTTCTACATTCAGGGCCGCCACATCTCAGAGCCGGGCCCGGGACCAGATCACGGCCCCCACTTCTCAGAGCCGGCCCCCTACTTCTCAGAGCCGGCCCCCTACTTCTCAGAGCCAGACTGAAAATTCTAATACTTGAGTTTTGAGCGAAATGAGAATAAAAGCTGACAATCAGTGCAGTAGTTCTTTTTACAAGCTCATAACCTATACAATTTTTCCACTCAGCGAGGCCCGGACCGGGCCCCCACGGCGCCCGGGCCCGGGACAACTGTACCCGGTTGTCCCCCCCCCCATGTGGCGGCCTTGTCTACATTTCTGTTTTGTACCTTTGACGGCGGTCGCTGAGGTAAAAGATTTTCTTATTTGATAATATTAATTGACTTTTGTATCTGTGTTTATTTGAATCTACATTTGTTTAAAGTAGTATCGTAGATGTGTGTTGCTGTAGCGTGTTGTTTTGATGTGGTCTCGACCTTCTTCAATCATTTATCTACTTGAAGGTACTTGCTAAATTTCATCTTTATCACTTCTGCTGGTAATGGCTCATCCTCCTTCGAAGTAGTATTGTAAATAAAGATGATCAAGACTGAGTCTTTTCCAGTTCTAGCTTTCTTGTTCATCCGATTATTTGTCTTTCAGTTATTTCGTTCCAACATAATGTGGGCTTGATGGTCATCACTTATTTGCCTAATTTTTTGAGAAACTCTCTTAATGGATTTGGTTCATAAGCATAGTAAAGTACCTCTACAGTCAGTTGAGAGGATGTTGGGGTTTAGAATTCAAATTTTCCCCTTTGACGCTTTTACCATAGATTACCGAACTTGGTAAGTTCTTATTTCTAACTTCAGATAAATCATTGTCTATTCGCATTGCGCTTGTCCGCATTGTTGGCTTAATTATCCATTCTGTTATATGAAGCCCGTTACTCTATTCTACTAGCAGTGGAGAAACTGGGTTCAAATCCCATCATTAAATTGTTTGGCAAATGAAGAAACGACAATCTCCAAAACTTCTATAAATGTCAATTGGAAAGCAGAAAATGTCCTTGGAGGTTCTTCTTAACCACTAAACACACCGCCAATTTCCCATGGTGCCCCAACGGCGTTTCCTCTAGCCAGATGCCCACTCCGGCTAAGATCCTAGGGCAGGTGTTATTCGGCTTATCCTACCAGGATCGCCACAGCTGCGGCCGCATCCACCGCACAGATAAACTCCTTGTCCTTCCACAAGACTGTCATTCCTTGACAGAATTCAGACTGTCACCTGCCCAATGTCAGCAGATGTCTTCATAGGGTTTGCCCTTCGATAACAAATTTTGATAAGCTATACTATTGTGATATTTCAGAGGAAATCTTATCGCTACGGGTTTTTCTTCTGCCTATGTTTCCTAATTTGTACCTGGTAAGATTCACAAAGAAATAAGATAACATTCTATCAAACGTTCAAGCATTATAAATATAGGGTTGGCAAATAAGTCCTTTCGGTTTTTTAAGTTGAAAGAAAACTATTGTATATTTTGAACATAATTTTTATTTTAATCTACAATGTAATGTCCATTATTTTCTATTACTTTACCCCATCTCTCCATCAGCTAATAATCCCATGCTCATAGAATGTCTGTGGTTTATTAGCGAAAAAATGATCAAGGTGCTCCCTGACACCATGTTCGTTTTCAAACCGTTTTCCACCTAAGGAATTTTGTAGAGACCGGAATAAGTGGTAGTCACTAGGAGCAAGGTCCGGTGAATAGGGAGGGTGGGGCAAAAGATCCCATCCAAGGGCTAACAATTTGTTGCGGGTGACTAACGAAGTGTGGGGCCTGGCATTATCATGATGGAAGACGACACCCTTTCGATTTGCCAGTTCTGGGCGTTTTCGTCGAATTGATTCATTCAATTTTGTTAATTGTGAGCAGTATAGAGTGGAATCGATTGATTTACCTTGTGGCAGCGGGTCATAAAAAATCACACCCTTGAAATCCCACCATACAGAAAGCATTATCTTCTTTGGGTGCAATCCCGCTTTAGATGTGGTTCCAGGTGGTTCGTTGCTAGGTCTCCAAGATTTTTTTCGCACCACATTATCGTAGACAATCCACTTTTCATCCCCTGTCACAAGTCTTTTAAGAAATGGATCATTTTCTTGACGTTTTCGCAGGGAATCGCAAATGGAAATGCGTTTTGCCAAGTTGGCTTCGGTCATAACTGTTTACATATTACAAATAGGATAAACAATCCTCTGTTGGGATTAATTGCATCAGATAAATGTGACATATTGTAAACAAAACATGAATACAAAAACCGAAAGGAATTATTTGCCAACCCTATATATCACACAACTCAAAATAAAAGTCAACTAAAAATGTGTCATTCTTGCGTAAGTAGGGGGCATAGCATTAAGAAAGGAAGTGTGAAAAAAGTGCCCTATGGTGTACAAACTCTGTAGCTAGGTACATACAGTGTTGATGGTGGATAAAGAGATATTTACTATGTATTTCATAGTCGTAACTGAAAAACACCGATTTTGGAGTTGTGTCACTTCAGAAATACTACAGCGAAATAGTATCTGGGGTGATGTACTCGTATTTTGGTTCTGTCTGACCGACACCAAAGATGTAGCGTGATTTTAACGTATTTTCTCTTTTAGAGAATTGGTGTGCAAAAATGATTGCGATAGAATAAGGGAAGTTCAGATCTCTGAAGATAATGATTAATTCTGTCTGGTTCACGGCTAAAGTCTTAGCTTGTTCTAGAGCCTTATAACTGACTACGCGGTGATATCTGTTCGCTCTCTCCCAACCTGTGTAGGCTAATATATATTTCACTTAATCGCTGATAAATGGTCAATACGCGTTTAAACGGCCAACGACGTTGCAGTGTCCTTACATCAAGTCACAAGCCAGTTTGTCGTCCATTATTACCAAAGCCTTCATAATAGTTGTTCTATTAAATATTTTCTTTACAATTAAAGCCTATGTTTTATGTAAAATATGCTTAAGAAAGTCTGTCAAAATTTTCATTACCACATTATGCGTCTGATCCAATAACTGGCAATATTTCGTTGGACATGCATAAATATTAGTTTATATCTGTAGTTTGCATGCACTGTGCAGACATAAACTTCATTATTCATCAGAGACTTTATTATAGTATTAGACATTTATTACTATTTTTTTTTTACAAAATCTACTTGTGTAGTCATTAGCATTGAGCTGAATGCAGATTCTCACCTTTTTTTAAAACCCCTATTGAAGTGAAAGTGTTTTAAAGTCAACATTTCTCTAAACATAGTAAAACCATCTCAACTCAGGAATTGAACCCACACCTAACTCGTTGCAGTACGTGACAGTGTCACAAACAAAATCATATCCTACAATTATTACAAATAATAGGGATCAGTTATATCAAATAACTTCTAATATGAATGTGTCTTTAAAGTTAGAAAGAAATTGGATCGCCCGGAATCCTCGTAGATTTATCATTATTCTTTCAATTTATAATGAGCCTAAACTTGTTTATATAACTCATTTTATTAATTGGATTAAAGATATACGGTTAAAAATAACCTTTGTATTCATTATAAAAATCAAGATAAAACCTTATTTTCAAAATGTTTCTACGGACTTTTCGGACAACCCAGTACAAATAAATTTCAACATCTGATTAGAAACGGTTGTATACGTATATGTTATTTATCTAAATGTGGTCATATGTGTTAATATTAACTTATGTGCTCTCTATATATAAAAATTGCCTCTGAAGAGGTGTCATAAGACACGAATCATCTGGATCACTTAAAAGAAGAAATTTATTAGGGGTTCAACTGCTTTTAGTATAGATAACATTACGCCAGTTCTCATTAAATGTTTCACAAGAAAGAGTAATTATCTTGTAATAGATTTCATTAGGGGTCAATGAAATTAAAATAACTTCCATAAATACCAATTTGTACTGAAAGCATTGAGGCTTTTACGATTGGTTTGGATAAAATAATGTATAGTGTTGTATCCTCGCTACATGATGTGGCCTACATGCGTAGGCTTTAGTCAGTATACATACTGATGTACAAACATAAGCTATTTAATCCAACATTGTGGTCTTTCCTTTGTACGCGGTTTGATGTCACGTTTCGGACGCTGAAATTTATTAGTTTGTAAATTCAATAATCCTTCAATAAAATCGATCTGTATTACCAACGAGTTGGATTAACTATAGTTTCGATATAAACTTGAGCGAGCGGAAACGCATAGCAATTATGCAATTAACATAAGTGCTAATATTATATAACCTAGGAATCCAGCAGGACATATGTTAATGGCATAATTGCTATGCATTTCCGCTCGCTCAAGGTTATATCGAAACTATAGCCAATCCAACTCATCACCATTAGCCCTTAGCGGTCCTAACCCGAGCAGGGACCGGCAAGGGTAGTTAGCGCCAGAGGTCCTATGCCGGTCCCTGCTCGGCTTAGAATTCCTCCCTCTCTAGTCCTTTACTTTGAGCTTCTAGGCATATTTTTAATACGGCTTACTATTCTAGACGATCGGCTGTTCATTTTAATTCCAAAGAGCAAGGAATCGTTTCGAAAAGAGATAGATGCCGTGTGAATCACAGATTCTTGAAGTGACGTATAGTTGTTTGTGCTAGTCATCGCAACGATTTCGGCTGTTGTTTTGTCCTCGTCTATCCTATTCTTCTACCATTTTATGGTACAGATATTAACTAGTTTATTTTAAAATGGAGTGCGAAGATATTTTAAAGATTTTTCCAGAATTACACGAAATGAAATTCATCTTATTACATTGGGAAAGTGTCATTCCCTCGAAAAGTATAGCTAACTTTCGACATATTTATCTGAATATTTGTATAAATTACTTTTTCTTGTTATTAAAAATGAAATTCTGACAGAAAATACGTATTTATCGTATTTTTATGATGACTAAAACAAAATGTGCGATTATGTAAAATACGGACACGGACTAATAGCGGCCGGTATTTATGCCGGTCCCGGCTCGGGTTAGGACTGTATGGACAGTTTATGGAATAAAGACTGAGACCGGTAAGGGTTAATAAATGGTCTCTCGGTAACTATATTGCCACAACTTCTGTTGAGTTCTCATTTCATGATCCGGATCCCTGAACGAGACCCACTTCTCGAGATCGGTGCAACTAGTACGTAAGCACCGTGCAACATCTAAAACAATCGATGGGGAGGCCCCTAAATTTCACAATTACCCAAATCAATTAGTCACACGAGGAAAAGAATGAATTTCTTCGTTTTCAAGGCATATTCCATAAACTAATCTTTAAAAGCATCTATATCATCAGAGAGGAAAGACAAACAATTAAGGGAGTCGGACAATAAGCCCAACAAGAGAAGAAAGAAGATGAATACGGCGATAACACGGATCCTCAAGGCAATTGTACTAGCGGACAGTTGTAACTCTTCCAATAGGACTCCTCGTAATTAACCGGCTGACTTCTTAAGTGGCTCTCATTGGTCGGTTTGTAGTAAGCGGCCTTCTGATTGGACGGTGGCATTCATGACGACAGTTATTTATTCTTTAGATGAATGTCGTTGTATGGTTCATTCACTCCGCTTTATACGCTGACCAACAGCAGAACTAATCGGTCATTTTTGACTTGTCAGTTGTTAATACTGGACCAAATAATAATTTTACTCATTATCATTATTTTAATGGAAGTATTTTTTTTTTTTCGTTTTTACTATTAACTCAAGTCGCAGGATGGCTTCTTAAAATGAAATATTACTACTTAGCAAAGTGTTCTAACCCTGCATGTCATAAAAGACCAAGCCTCGAGACCGATGGCTATCTCCTCTGTCCAATTAACACTGAATGGTTATTGTTTATAAGTAGAGTAGGGATTTGAATCCAAAGGAAAGTGTTTAGTTTCCGCAGTTTATGGGAGGAATGAATTTTTAGTTATGTTACACTAGCGGTATTCCCCGTGCTTCGTCAAGGCAGATAAGTAGTTATTTTATTGCGTTAAATATTGTATCACCAAAATTAAGGCTACTATATAATTTTGTGCAGTTTATTATATCACGGTTCCCGTCATACTATACGTTATTCATGCATTGATACATAATCAAAGCATAATGTTTCTTGACACTGGGGCGCTCCGGACCAGTGTCAACAAACAGATAGCCTAAAGATAACCCGTTATCGATAGGTTAAAAGTAAAGGGAGCTTAACTGGTACAGATTAAAATTCGTTATCAATAATAAATGGACGTTAACATTTTAAAAAGTTATGTTTCCAAGATGTGATTTAGAAACACCCATTATATTTGTGAGCATTGCCAAGAAGTGTTGTGACTGGGGATGCTGATGGACCATAACCAGGTATAGCATAAACTCTATGAGGAACAAATTCACAGTTTATTTTTAATAATTAAAAGTCTGCCATCATAGTTGAAATGAACCGCAAATAAAAATAATATTAACAAATCAGTACAGAAAGCTATCAGCTGACCTGTTATCGTCCTTGCAACACATGCTCCCAAGATGTGCATGCTCTCTTTTAAACCAACTAAAAATACTTAAAAATTGGAATATCAAAAAAAATCTTTCTTAGCGAGTGTTTACACCCTATAGGGAGTATCCATGCAAAATTTCAAAAAGTAGTTTGGGCCGGGCGATGACAGGTCAGTGCGTGAGTTAGTGATATTTGACAAATAATATAGTAGAACTCAAGAAGAGATTATGTTGAACAAAATTCTGAAAATTTTATATTCATAAAAATGTAAAAAGCTTCTACAAGGAAAACATTCTGTCACGTAGGAGGTGCAATACTAAGCAAATTCTTCAGAAGGTGGTAATTTAAGCTAGATTCTTCAATAATTTGTTTATTTATACTATAAAAATAAACATGAATATATTTGTTGAGAGGAGATCGTTGACCGTAGATGATGCAAGGTAGGGATTGTCGGGGTTCGGTCACTGCTACTTAATAAAACTACATTTTATCATAAAAATGGTTTTATTGTGTATAGGCTTGAAGTTCAAGCCGAAACGTCGGCACAATAAAACCATTTCTATGATAAAATGTAGTTTTATTAAGTAGCAGTGACCGAACCCCGACAATCCCTACCATGAATATATTTGTTCTTTTGGTAATGTACAGCTGACTAAATATAGCTGACAACTGACTAATGGACCAATTTTAATTTTTTTTAGAACACATGTTCCTCATTGGTGGTGCATCTTGTCTTCCAAGTTTTGATGCAAGTGAGTACAAATAACGGCCGGTAAGGTCAAATTAAGAAATTGGTTCCCTAAATAATTTCTTCTAATGGACCGATTGAGTTAATTTTACAACACATCTTCTTTTAAAATACTTATGATATTTGTTGAAATATAAGAAAAACTGTCACTAACATTGCCAAATTAGTAATTTGTGTCCGGAGTAAACCCCCCTCCCCATCGAGCAGACCGATTGTGTTGGTTAACGATATTCTTTAATTGTTTGCTATAGGAAAGATATATATCATGTTTCGTCTGAAAAAAACAAATACAGGCGTATCTTGTTAACAGATATATATAAATACATACGTGCACATATATATATATATATATATATATATATATATATATATATATATATATATAATTCAATCGGGTCGCTGTCTTTACATGGAAGATATGTGGGTAAACATAATATTGGGCGTCTTTATCAACGCAATAGTACCCAAAACAAGGATTTTTAGATTTTTTTTTCACTTTATCTGTTTGTCTGCTGTCTTTCAGTCACTCTAAACATACTAGGGTTTAACTATCCCTAATGGTCAGCTTAGTGGCTCTGTCACGTTTAACAATCCTGTAACAGCCTGTACGCTTGATCCCCGATGGCTATAAGCGTAGTATCGTGTATAGAGAAGAATTACTGTAAAGTAATTTATTTTTAATAATCCATAAGTCGGTGTTATAATCCAAAATACGCCGAAAGATAAATCCAAAAATTCTGGCGTAAGTCACTATCCACGCGGACGAAGTCGCGGGCAAAGGTAGTATACATATATATATATATATATATATATATATATATATATATATATATATATATATATATAAATGAATTTTAACGCTATCTATCTAGTATCTAGTAGGTAGGTATGAAGTGTTGAAGACATATTTAAAACATTCTTTGTTCAGTGCAATCTCAAAATCTGCATAAAATTGATTCGGAAAGTGCTAAAAACTAGTTGTTCGTTTAATATACTGTATTCAAATCCCAATGAATGAAAATAATTTGAATTACTATGCCCTAAGTGAATATCCCGTGATGTTTGCA
The DNA here is from genome assembly GCA_946811695.1 of Gonocerus acuteangulatus. Lineage (NCBI taxonomy): Eukaryota > Metazoa > Arthropoda > Insecta > Hemiptera > Coreidae > Gonocerus > Gonocerus acuteangulatus. The sequence continues at coordinate 67,154,809 of OX328127.1, read as the reverse complement.
TGTTTGATGACGTTAGGTACACATTGTCCCTTTGCCTTTTAATGAGAATCATTACACTTACGTAGTTCCCAGCCGACGTGTACATATTTATGTTGTAGCATTAAACACGAAGGGTTGTCACCCTTTAGGGAGGGACACACCCTATCTGTGGGAAAATCAACCCTCCGAACTGACTCCATTAGACACACCTTTGGCGAGATTGCCGTCTATTCGAGTTGTGAACAAGGCCTACAAGTGTTTCGTGAGGTCTCTCCACGGTATTACGCAATTATTTAACAATATATCAGCCCCATTGACACGAAGTGGTTTTTATTTTTTTGTGTGTGTTTACAGGAGGCTGCCGTGAGAGGCGGCGAAATACATGTTTATTCAACTTGCGTTACGTCGGGGGCAATTTCTTACGCCCGGGTAGAGCGAACGTTATATGTGAACGTTGGCCCCTGTCAACGTGTTATTGCGGGGTGAATACCCTCCCGAGGGATGAGAAAGGGTGAAAACATTCCACGGTCCCTTGTCTCATTTTATTTGTTTCACTCCTTTAGTGTTGGGTCTTATATGAGTTGCGGTACACTTAGGGACCCAACAAACTACCTGTAAACGTCTTGGAAATGTTTTGAAGAGGTGGAAGTTACCACTTTATGGATATTGAATGGGGTTGTAAATAGAACATAGGTGTTAAGTTCTGTTTTTAGCGGACGTATGAAGAAATTGTTAAAAACATTTGTTTATCTCTGATCTCACGGATAAGTAACTAGGATATTGACTATAATAATTAAAAAAAAAAATGGAATATTTGTTGCAATTATTTTTACCTATTTATTTTTTTCCACTAACAACGAATAACTATAATCAGGAGTCTGATGCCGTGAATTTTTTTTAGCCTTCCTGTAGAGAGCAGCCCGCCAGAAAGGGCCTGCCTGGCGATATGTATCAACCACGGTATACAAATAGGCGTATATATAAAATATCACTATTTAAATTAATATAAACAATTTAACTAAAATAAAATAAAATATATTACATAACTTCGCAATCCAAAAACTTACAAATATTACCCACTTCACTGACGTTAATGGCTAATAAGCTGGCACGCCAAAAAGAAAAACAAACATAATTAACGGTATTTGGTTAACAAAAAAAATTAAAACATGTATTGTTCACGTTTATCTTCACTAAATATATTTAGTCGTGTGTTGACAGTACATTTATTATAATATGGATGTGTTAACCTGAATGATAGATATATCTACTTTTCTAATATATATATATATATATATATATATATATATATATATATATATATATATATATATATATATAAATCACGTGTCTGTCTGATTGTCCGTTTGTCTGTTTGTTCCTTATACAAATCTACACCGTTTGACCGATTTTGACCAAACTTGGCACACAGGTAAGTCTTGATACGGGAAATCTTCTAGGCTAGGTCAAAATAGTCAAATTTCAAATTTTGGTCAAAAGGTCAGAAGTTTTGTTCAAGAAAAATTGGCTACAATGAACCATTCAGCTATTTTGAATAATGTCTCAAATTTATTTGTTGATGATTGATAATTAGAATAACTCGAACTCATTGATGACTTTACATAATTATATAATCTTGTAATGCAGATTATTTCAATTTTATATCAACAGTCACTGTCTAACTAAGGAGCGCTGGTCTTTTAGCGCGGTTCCTCCCTCCCCCATAGGGAGGAACCCCGCTTATAAGGTTGATACAATGAAACAATCCGGAAGTGCCGACTAGAAAATTTAGCCCTTCAGAACCCCTAACCGAAAGTAACGGTGGTTCAAATTTGTATATATATATATATATATATATATATATATATATATATAAAAAAATATTTGTCTGTGCGCTCATTTCTGGCTTCCCTTATGGTCCGATTGTGATGAAATTTGGTACAAAAATCCGTCTTCCAATTTGAAAGGTCACGTTCGTTCACCAGCAGAATCCGCCCACTGGAAGATGGCGTTTGGAGCGAAATTCGCGCAAAAAAAATCGTAACGCTTACGTTTTTGACTTCATAAGCTTGTAAATACTCGTTTTATAGGCTTCTTGGGCTAGGAAAACGTATGAACCCAATTTCAAGGCGATAGCTTTAAACGTTTTCGAGAAAATTGGAAAAATAGTTTTTGAATACCGTTTTTGGTTTGGGTACTTAGAATCATGGGATTCAGTTGAAACATTTTCTGCATGTTCTACTTTCATTAAAACTAATATGTTGAAATTTTTGTTACGTTTGGAGTTAAGGAAGGGTTAGAATAAAATATTTTATTAACAGACATAAAAAATGTTTTTATAACATTAAGGTAACTTTGTATACTTTCCTTAATATTTCGAAAAAGGTTGAGAATCTTGTGAAACGTAAGATTACCATTAGAAAGCTTACTAAATGCTCTACAAAAATGGTTCTAATGAAAGTTTTGATTAGGCGATGTCAATCGGAGAAACAAGTGCTTAAACCTTTAAAGTAATTGATTTCGCTTATTCGAACTGTTCTTTTTGTCTTTGATTTTGGTACTTAGAATTATGGGATTCAGTTGAAACATTTTCTGCATGTTCGAATTTCTTCAACACTAATATGTTGAAATTTTGGTTATGTTTGGAGTAAAGAAAGGGTTAGAATAAAATATTTTATAAACAGGCAAGAAATGTTTTGGTAACTTTGTATACTTTCGTTAGTATCTCGAAAACCGTTGACAATCTTGGAAAACAGAAGGTTACCATTCGAAAGCTTACTAAATGCTCTACAAAAAAGGTTCCAAAGAAAGTTTTAATTTGGTGATGTCAATCGAGTAATTGATTTCGTTTATTCGAGCGGTTCTTTTTGACTGTTTTATTCCTTGTTATTTTTAAATTGCTTATAGTCGGATAATGTATTTGACAATAAAACAGATTAAGTAAAATAAGAAGATCAATTTATTGTTAAAAATGTAGCGTTCAAAGAGAGAGATCGCAAGGCTTTCCAAATGCCTCAGAGCTGAGGCCTTTCTGCCCGACTTATGGGATAGCTGACCCATACAGGTAAGATTGTAAATCCTTTCAAGACTGGTTTGTTTGAGATTTCATTTGGATAGGTGTTTCGCTATTGATCTAAACAAAGTAATAACTGTTTCTATTCTATGCCTTCATAAACACTAGAGATAAGAACGGAACCGCGCTAAGATGACGCAGTTCCTGCGAATCGGACTTTTTTTTTATAAGAGCTGTCTATTCGCAGGCTGTGCAGCTGGCCTCTATCGGCTGTAATATGAATTGCTGTGGTGCTGGCCTCTGTTGGCTGTTTCTCGAGACAGCTCCAGACAGATATAAACAAATTCACACCTTTTGACCGATTTTGACGTAACTGGGTATACAGGTAGATCTTGATACGGAGAGAGTCATAGGCAGAAAATAGGTGTAGCATGGCACACTGGGTAACAGCTAGTATATTATATTTTTCGGGATACGTTTTGGCATGAAAAATATCATATGGCTATTATTTTTTGTCATGGATGACGCAAAAGTTTAACGGATCTAATGTCATAGACTAAAACGGATTATATATATTTATATATATTATTTATTCTTATAGATGACCCAAAATATCAAAATTCTTTTTTATCCTAGGAGGCATGGGGTCATTAAAGCAGTCTTCCTTTACTACACCACTTTATTTATTGGGCCCGACATGTTTCGTGCATCTTTTCTTCGCACCTCTTCAGGGGCACTTCTACAACAAAATATAATTTTTTGAACATCCACACAAACCTTTTTTCTACTATATTAAAACTATCAATACGATCTTTGAACTGTTCCACAAAATGCATTAAAACATTATCATCCTCATTAGATGTTACCCCTACCCTAAATATTGCAATAATTATAGCTAAATTACATATTTTTTATAAAAGTTGTTGAGTCCTACCTTGCAAGGAAGTCCTCCCGTTACCAAGTACTCCCTCTGGAGTCCGGCTTAATACTAACCCTGAAAGTGGATTGCCAAAATGGTCCTGTCGTTATCTGTCCTTTGTTGTTGTCCTAGTAAAGTCTACTCGTCAAATATATTTTTATAAATTTTTGGGTATTAATCTATTATTCCATAGAAAATTTGGTGAACATTTTTCAAATCAGTTCTTTTATTCACTGCTATTTTCGATTTTTTTAAAATATAAATATTTTCTTTTATTTTTCTTTTCAGGGTATTTCTTTCTTTATTTAATATTTTGAATTCTTTGAAATTGAAACTGTGTTTTTTTGTTATTGCATGATCCGTCAATGCTGTACCGTTTTCTTGTGTGTCAATGCTCTTTACGTGTTGTATAATTCTTTTACCTAATAATTGCGCAGATTCCCCAATATAACATTTGTTACAGTCGTTGCATTTGATTTTATAAATATTATATTTTGAACTTGATGCTTTAACCCTGTCTTTAATATTACTAAATACATTGTTTATTGTATGTTTATATTTCCAGCCAATTTTACAAACATCTTTACATATTGTTTTTATTTTGTTTTCTATAAGAGGATGATAATCGAAAGTAAAGTATTGCTTAATTGGATTTACATCTTTGTCAATATTGTTATTTAAAACCAATTGTTTCCTTTTTTGTAAAAATAAGTGATTATTTAACGTGGTTTCTTTTAATCTGCCGTTATTTTTAATGAAAAAATGTTTAATATTAGTTTGCACCAATAATCTTTGTTTTTTGTTCGATATATCGGAATTGTCATTAAGATCTCTTTTACGCTTATTATTCTGCACCTCCTTGTTTATTACTTCTGTATCCGTTTTAACTTTTTTAGATGGCCTTGATTCAATAAACGTTTCAGAATATTTTCTTTTCTTTTTGTTTTGTAAATCGTTAAAAAATTCGTCCGGTAAATTAAAAAGTTGAGGTTCAAATTTACATTTATCGCTATTTTCCGGAAGGTCAATTAATCGTTTAAAGAATTGTCAGCGGTGCATTTAGATCTAGCCCAGCAGAAAGCTTATGTGCCGAAACTGGTGAACCTCCACTGCAGTACAGACGTCGAATGATATGTAATAAATTCGTATTGAAATGTAAAGCTATTGGAACGCCATGCGTCACTGAGTTTTTATATAACCAATACTCCGAAAAATACACCGAAAGAAACGTTAAGCAAAAGCCACTCTCATTACGAACTGAAGACAATCACAGCGACCTAACTCTCTTCCAAACACCTGTTCACACAAATAACATTACTGAGATACCTCCATGGCGACTGAAAAACCTTAAACTAGACTTAACACTGACAAAATACAAAAAATCAGACCCAACTTCTTCGACACACTACAAAAACGTATTCAACTCCCTGTTCAGGCAAAATAACAACACTCAGTACATATTTACGGACGGATCAAAAACTAACTACGGGACTGGTGCTGCCGCCATCACAAGAAACGAATCCTATCACATAAGATTACCCGATCACACTACTGTTTACACAGCAGAACTACACGCAATCCTTTTAGCACTCAAAAACATTGAAGATACAGACACGAACGACATAACAATATGCACTGACTCATTAAGCTCCTTACACTCAATGACAAACATTTACAGCACACACCCTATTGTCATAGAGATTTTTACACAATTATTCCAACTACAAACAAAGAACAGACATATCACTATGTTTTGGTTACCTGGACATGAAGGGATTTCACAGAGCACTACAGTAGACTTACTAGCGAAAACTGCAACTCAAAGACCTATACCTGACCTGAACAAAATGACAGCAACTGACCTATGCAAACTAGCTGAAAATAAGACAGTAAACGACTGGCAGACAGAATGGACTAACTCTCAAAGCAAACTGCGGGAAATAAAAAATACAATAATACCCTGGTCAAGAGAAAACCTAACAAGACGAGACCAAGTTATTATTACAAGACTTCGCTTAGGACACAGTTTACTAACGCACTCCTATCTAATGGAACGACAAGACAGACCTGTATGCGCATGTTGTAACGAGACATTAACAGTTAAACACATACTTACTGACTGCAGATTACGAGACTACCTAACAATTCCTCATGACTTACACGACTTACTTGCCGAAAATAGTCCACATATTAACACCATACTAACTCACTTAAAGACAATTAACCTATATTCAAAAATCTAGCCTTATCTCCAATTTACCTCCTAAAGTTAATTTAAAATAATGAACGAAATAGCCTTTATTAAATCATTTACATTTTTAAGAAATTAAGTTAATTAACCTACATTTAAATATAAAGCCCTATCTCCAATATAATCTTACCTCTTCTACCCTCCCCCCCACTTTTTTTTTTTTTTTTTTTTTTTTTTTCCCCCTCTTCACACTCTATTTAATAACTATCATATTACCGTATTGTTATTGTGAAATATATTATATAAAACATGTAATTGTTATTATTAATTAGCTCACTAATGTATTAGCTATCCTCATAAAATGTACTGACTTGTTATATATACAATGTGCAAAAAGTATTTTGTAATATCTTGATGTATGTTAAAGAGCAAGTCGCCAAAAGTTGCGAAACTCTTAATAAATAAATATCAAAAATATCAATTAATCGTTTAGTATATATTATGTGTTTTTCAGCTCTTTTTATTTGAATTTCAATTAAATCCCTAGGGTAATTATTTTCCGTGAACAAATTTCTCAATTTATTTTTTATTTCACTGTAAAATTTAGGAGATGTTCTCCGTAAAGCTGATAATGTTCTGTTATATAAAAGGTTTTTTTTTAAATTAAAAGGGTGGCTAGAGTAAAAATTAATCATCCTTGTTGAATGATATATCTTAGGTTTCCATTTAAACTCTAGGAAATTATTCTCCTTTCTAATTATTTCCATATCCAAAAATCCCAAACTTTTATTCACTTCTAACTCTTTTGTAAACTGCAAATTATTGCATTTATTATTAAAAATGTTTAAAAGCTCGTCTATTTCATTTTCTTTTACGCATAAAATAAGGTCGTCTACGTATCTGTATAAAAACTGTATTTTAATTTTGACCTCCGAAATAAGTTCTATAAGAATAGAATTCATAACAATTCCACTAATAGCTATTGAAAGTGGGTTTCCCATCTGTATGCCATAAAGTTGTTTATATGGATAAGGATGAAAAAGAATTTATATATATATATATATATATATATATATATATATATATATATATATACACATATGATAGAGAGATTACTTACTTAATTGTTGGCACTCCAGTCCTTAAAGTGACTCCAAGATTTCTTCATTCTGCTCGATCGGCAACAAATAATTTCAATGGTTTATACTCATGAGCTTGATACCACTTAGGAAACCAGTAATAAATAAATAAATCTTATGACACCATTTAGCCATCGGATTTGGGGTCTCCCTTTCCTTCTGCAACCACCTGGTTTTCCATCGTGGAGCTTTTTGGGTGTTCTCAATGGATCTCTGGATACTCCTCCAGTGATCTAAAGCAGCAAAGTTCTTGGTATATTCAAATTTTTCATGGTAGTCTCAAAATATAGGCATTTTATGAATAAAAAACAAAATCCCAAGAAATAACCAACACATTCTTGAATCTTTAAATTACATACTCCAAAAAAAATCAGAAAAGCTTCAATATTAATGTATTCTTTCCTTTTTTGGCCAGATCAAATAACTATTCCCTGAAGAAGGAACCATTGGCTTTAGAAACGGTGGCTTTTAGATGTCAGTATAATTCATTACATAATTCTTCCAACCACATAATGAACTCTAGAGTAATTTTCGTTAGTTTTTTCCACCCTTTTATTCCAGGCAAGAGCCATTGGCATCAGTATCTTTTTCTCCCGTTAGAGGTAGTGCCATTATTAAAACACAATACACCGGCTGGGAGGAACTCATTGAGCGCCGAGGTCTGATTGTATTCTACCGCCCGCTTTATTCGTCCGGCGAAAAGAGCTACTTTTCTATCTATTCACGTAGGGTGGGGGGTAGATGGGAATGAAACCCCCCTTTTAGGCCATTGTCGGGCCTCGGTCTCAAAGCGAGAGTATTTTAATTAAAATAAATTGAGCAATGGTCAACAAACTTTGCGACCTCAAAAGCGCCGCGACCTACAAAGAGGAAAATGAGTCGATACCATGTTTGAATAACAAAAGTAAGTGTGAGGGCTTTAATTCCTTATCTAATGCATTTTGTCTACCATCATCATTTTTGAATTTCCTTAGGAAACTAATTATTGAGGCAAACCGAAATCTTCGAAGCTACATCATCAGATGCTAAAAAATGCCCTGAATGGAAACTTTAAATCTCTCTCTCTCTCTCTCTCTCTCTCTCTCTCTCTCTCTCTCTCTCTCTCTCTCTCTCTCTCTCTCTCTCTCTCTCTCACACACACACACACACACACACACACACACACACAAATATTTCAATCTTTGCCGAGATAACACGGAAAACCCGTAAATAAACAATAAATGGAAAAGTGCGGGTACGAAGAGTTCGCCAAATAGTGCAGACGGCAACGAACTCGCAAAAATAACAGACTACTCGAAACTAACACCCACGAATCTTCAGTATGACCTACACCTTGCATCACCGTGTTCCGTTTGGTCTGTAGTCCACTCACCCGTAATACAGTGTTTCTATGCCCTTCGGGGTGAAAGCATCATTGTCCGTTACTGCCTCCAGGGATAAGCAAACCACGTCATGTTGGCGTGTTTCTTTATAATGCATATATCTTGGGGGACTTGGAAAGCGAAACAAGCAATCTTTTCTCCTACTGGGATGTTTCCGAAAAACGTATTTGGTGAGAAATGCATTTTACCAAGCTTTACTGATGTAAACCACTGCTGCTGCATGCTTTGGATATATATTTTACCCTTCGTCCTTTACGGAAGCAAAGTCCTAGATCACTCTACGATCCAGGACGATAACAGGGCTTTTAGCAACACATAGTAAAAACGTTTTACTGTTGAGAACATAAATATGTGTAGTGAAAACTTTATTTAAAAATATAAATAATATGGGCTGCCCAATATGCTCCCAATATGCTGGAAAAATATGCTCCATCGGATACGCTATTTGAGCTTAACAACGGGTCCAAATCCACTTAAAAATTCCAATTCGCCGAAACTGCTTCATCTTAGGGCAGTCATACGTTCATATCCCTCGTGGAAAATATAAAATAAAATTTCAAAGAGAAGGAAGTTTAAGGCGCCACAACAGGTAACTGGCAGTAACCTAAGTGGAAATGACCCCCCGCCATCTCAACTTTCGCTCTGGGAAACACCATCATTTATGTTTCTCATTTTCCCGCGCTCTAGCAGTAAAATAATAATTTTACTCTTACATTCAATAAAAAAGAAAAAAAAAGAAAAAACAATTAAATAGTGAGGTAAACAGAGAAAAAAAAAACGTTCAAAAGAACAACGCTCACAATTTCAAAGATTTAACTACTTCTCCGCTTGACATCGCCCCATCAAAAATTACATTAGAACATTTTTTGTATATAATTAAGTAAGTTTTCAAATGTTTACGTTCCAGTTACCACAATGTCTTAACCGTTTTCAAGATATTAAGAAAAATATACGAAGATCCCAAAATGTTTCATGTTGTTAATCAAATATTGTTATTGAGTAAGGATGAATTTCAAACATGTAGGGAATTTTTCAACTGAATACCATGATTCTCAGTAGCCTATTTGAAAATGAGCTACAAAAATTTGATTTCCACTTTTCTCAAAAACGGTTACAAATATTGCCTTAAAAACGGCTGTTCGTTTTTCTATGGCAAGGAACCTATAATACGAGTACCTGCATGCATATGAACTCAAACACGTAAGCGCTACTATTCTTTTCGCGCGAATTTCATCCCCAAAACCATGTTTCGATGGACGGATTCTGCCGGTTAACAAACTCAACCTTATAAATTAAATGAAAGATTTTTGTATAAAATTTCATCAAAACCACTTTTGAGGCTGTAAGAGAGCGGATAGACCAATATATATTGAAAAACTTTTTTTTTTCTAACGGCGTATCAACAATTGGGCTACTAACAGTTCTATCGAAGCTTATGGTTGAATGTTTTCTGTAGTACATTTATTAGGATTATGAATGTTCAGTAAAACCTTAGCACGATTTCTTAACCATTTTTGAAATATTTAAGAAAATAGATGAAAAAAACTTTTTTGTCGCTTAATTTTCTTCTTTTTTTTTTTTAGTTTTCTTTTACGGAGTACCAACTGCTGGGTTATTATCACCAGGCTGTCGATAGGTTACCCTCCTTTTAATGGAAATGCTTCAGAACTAGTATTATAAGTAGGTTATGCGTTCCTGAAGAGGCATCAGTGGTTACGAAACCCGCCAAGCAATCCAAAATAAGATAGTGTCCAATTGTATAAAACATTTTATTGAATGGCCTCATGCCTTTATTGTACAATAGTATCGTTGGGATATTGGATCATTTACTAAAGCAGTAATAGAATTACATTTTGAATTGCCTTGCGCATTTTGCTTTCTGCTTGCCTAAAAACCCTGAAATAACTATTTCATTTCGATGAGTCATTCTTCATTAAAGAGTAGATTATATTTGTCTGTAGCTTCAGTAGCACTACTTTTGACAAATTGTTTCGAGAACCAAATGAATCCTTTATGAGATGTTGCTCCATTTGGCTTGCAATTTAGATTGACAAGCATAGAATAAAATTAGAAAGGTAAACTTATACATTATCAATGACGCCTAGATTACGAATTATTCATAAACATCAACCCATTTGGACTTGCAACCTAAAGAATATGAACTCTACAAATTTGTTATGTATTAGTTCTCTTGATGTGAGATAATGACTTATTAAAGGTATTGGCACTTATTTTAACCTTTAGTTGAACTAATCATTAAAAAAAATGCACAAAGGAGTTGCATAACTAAGCACATGTTTCAGCAAAGTCGTTAGGTTACGCCGCATTCTGGAAGAATGTGGTCTTTTATATTTGCAATGAACAGATGCTCCGATTATACATTTTTTTAAATTTAATATTGTTCTGTTGTGTAGGTACCCAAACGTTTATTGATCTATATTGTTTTATTTTTCACTTTTTTGGGAAGGCTATCTCTCAGTTTTCGTTGCTAGAAAGTAAAAATAAGAAACAAATTAATTATTTGGTTCCAAAAATACAAACTCTTAGGTCTCTATATTTCGAAATTAAAGGACATTATAGAAAATACCTCATAAAACAGCGTTTAAAACCTTGGAAAAATCTCTAGAATGAATACTTTCGTAGTTATAAGCGAAAAAAGTATAAAAAAGTAACTTTTTTATTGATAGGAGATCGTTGACCGTTAATGATGGGAAGGTAGGATTTGTCGTGGTATCGTAATAAAACTACATTTTTAATAAGAAATTGGGTTTTATTATTTGCTGACGTTATATTAGAGTCAATACGAATATATACACAAAAGTCATGACATAAAAATTAGACATGAAATGGAAAGAATGTTACATTTGGTAAGTGTGTGTTACAGCTAAGCTTAAATTAGAGGTAGATTAATACAGATCTAAATTTAAATCTTAAATAAGTAACATAGTAATTTTTTTTTTTTTTTATTAAAATCCGTTTCGTTAATTTTTTAATCTACGCATACATCAGCTATTGTAATATGAGTGGTTCCGAAGATATTCCCGCAAAAATTGGATTGCGCTCTCAATATCCAACTAAAAACAGATGCCCATTGAATTACTTGCAAATTGTCGAGCAGAAAGGGAAGTTTGGTTTCGATGTTCGTCCATACGCAATTAAACTTTTCCATCTATCTGAACGATCTATAAAAATGGCCATACACGTTCAGTTCAAATCTCAAGGCCGGGACTGCACAGTTTGGCCTCAAGGTTTGTACTGAACGGGTCTAGCACACACACTATAAGTTAATAAACCTCAAGGCCGGAACTGCACAGTCCGGTTATAATAGACCTAGTGTATGTAAAGCAGGCTACACACGAGAGGCAGGCCTTTCAGTTAGACCTGAACAGTCCTCCTGAAAGCCGGTCGTCTGAACGTGAAAATATTCCGGCTGGTCTGTCATTTAAGACTGTTCAGGCCGGAACATATACCCGTTCAGGCGACCGGCTTTCAGGCGGACTCTTCAGGTCTAACTCACAGGCCTCCCTGACCGTCTGTAACCTGCTTTAGAGAATATCCTCTTATCCACACACGTCAGGTCCGGCCTGCACTGTACCAGCCTCTTTGGTCTGTACAGTTAATCTATTGGGATTTTAATTCTACTTCGAAGGACTGTACAGTTCAATTCTGGTATCAAGGACATCCCATTGAAGGCGAGAAATATCTGATTTGGACTACGTAGTCCAAATCTTGACATTTCCTCTCCGCGTATGGGCACCCTAACCTAAAATAAAAATAGTAAAACCTGATTATTTACGGACTATATAATAATTAGGGAACGAATGTAATTGTATTTAATTGTATTTAAATATTTTTTCCTCATTGTTAAATCGTAATTGTTGATGTGTTTCTGCATGTTTTAAGTAATTTTAAAGCATTTAAACAGGTTTTTATTTTACATATTTTGCCAAAAGGCCATATTTTTACATATTCTGCTACAAATACATATTTTTGCTACGAATTTTGATATTCTTTTTATTTTGTAATTGAAAAAAATAAAGGAGAAACTGAGAAACAAAATAATGTTTTACCCATTGAGTCTAGATCACTGTCTTTTCTAATCGCAGGAAGCAAAGGTGGCTGGCAGCCATCCTTCTCTGGTGCTAATGATCTAGGAGCAGATGAGTTTAAAAAAAAAAAACAATTATATTATTTCTTTAATCTACTTTCTAAAACCAATAAGTTAGTCAAAGAATCATGTCGATAGCATTTTTCAAACTCGAGATCAAAAATAATGAATTTTCAACCTATTTTATTTTATTTCTTACCTCCTAAGGCGCATTGGACGAAACGCTCGGACACGTGTCGACTATGTTTCGATGCGAAATCACCAAAAAAGAAATGAGCCTGATCGATGACCCCACCACTGTATATTCCCCTTTTGGGATCAGACCGGCGTCATTTCACGTGTGATAACTTAAAAAATACATGATGTTACAAACAATTTTCCAAAATAATGTTCATCTGTGGACATTTGCAACTCCTTTTTTGCCGTTTTAAAATGAGTTCCTAATTTTCTTTAATGCATTAATTTTCAATATGTTATAGAGTTTTAGTCATTTTGTTGTTTCCATTTATAACAAAGTTTTTACTAATTATTTATGCTTTCCTTTACAATATTTTATAGTGTTTTAGGTTGTTTTTTTTTTTTACTACATATTTTCAATTTTTTATTATATATGTATATCATTCTGTATAGTAAAATATATTTTCACAAATTTTGAATTTTATTTTAAATTATTTTATCCGATCCCTAATAATAATTATAATCGATGATCTTTAATCTGTTGTAAATATATATTTCCTTAAAGGCGACAATGTAAAACATTTCTGGTAAACCTAATCCTATCCCTTGGTTTAACTCAATGCGAGAAGACCATTTTGTATTATTTGGAACAATAGAAGGGTCGAGTTATTCATTATTAAATAAAGCCCTCTATAGGAAGGCTGAGCCCTTCCTATAAATTGTGGAAGGGGATCAGTGAACACAGTTCCGCCGGTAACCCAGTTCCCCCTACCCCCCTCCCCTTCTCTTTAACTTAGGCTTTAGACCTTAAAATATTCAGGTTTTGACGTCTACCCACCTTGAGACTTAGCGAAGCTCTCTTGCAACTTGATCCCATCGGCGAAGCTAATTCCTGCTTCAATCAAGTCTGAACTTCTATCTTCACTATTCAGAGGGATTCTTCTCTTCAAAGGGGGCGGCTCCAGACACTACAATTATATTTCACTTCTCCAACTGTAGTTTAGGTGAGCTATATGTATATACAGGAGGGGAGCTATATATATATATATATATATATATATATATATATATATATATATATATATATATATATATATATATATTCAGGTCTAAGTAGCCAAACTCTAGACATAATTTCTAACAAAAAGTTTATTTGAATAATGGTCCAATTCAGAAGGAAAAAGCAGTTATGTCCTATTTTCTGTTTTTAACGTAGAAATATTTGTTATTGCATATGAAAGGATTGCTCAAAAACAGTCAAAGATAATTAAAATTGATTTATATCATCATAAAATAGACAAAATATCCTGTAAAAAAACAGTTAGTTAATTCACGAAATTCATTGACAGAAGATACTTTCTGGACGTCTAATAACGCGCTTCTGTTTTTCTCGATGAATCAGTGTTTTGTCGCGAATTTCTTGCGCAGCTACCTAACGGAATACAGATTCACTACTTACAGGAAAACTTCTACATTTAGTAAGCATTAAATCTCTGCAAATGAAGTAAAGTTTTTTAAGGGTTAACGTTACATATAATTTGAAATGTCAGGATTGGGTCGAACCCCTGTCACTAACAACAGCGCGAATCCGCCAGATTCAGAAATGAATACGCATCCGTGAGGCATAATGAAAAATTCATTTTCATTGGTATGCCTCGCATAAAATTAACTGATCTTATAAACTTAGTACTAATGCCGCACAGATAATTAACTATTCTTATAAACCTAATACAAACTCCAAGCAGAAAATTAACTAATCTTATAAATCTAATACTAACTCCACGTAGAAAATTTACTGACCTTATAAACCTAAAACTAACTGCACGAAGAAAATGAACTAATCTTATAAACCTAATACTAACTCCAAGAAGAAAATTAAGTAATCTTATAAACCTAATACTAACTCCACGAAGAAAATTAATTAATCTTAAACCTAGTAAGAATTTCTCGCAGAAAAGTACCTAATATTACAAACCTAATATTAATGTCTCGCAGATAATTAAAGAACCTTATAAACCCAATACTAACTTGTCACAGAAAATTAGTTAAACTTAAAAAAAAAAAAAAAAAAAAAAAAAAAAAAAAAAAAAAAAAAAAAAAAAAAAAAAAAAAAAAATCCACTAACTTTATTTCTTCCCTTGATTCGACCTTTTTTATCTCTCTTCAGTGGAGTGTCCTATATGTGAGGCGCCTAGAATCAAAACAAGACACATCAATGAAACCAAATTATTCAGAAAACACCAAAAACAGAACAAGTCTCATGTTAACTTTTATATATGTGTATAATTTTCTTAAAAGTTGTAAGTATCACAGGCGATTGTTTTTGAGAAATTTGAGGTCATCTTTTATATTATCTATTTTGAAGGCATTTTTATTTTTGAAGTGTCTTACTTAGTTTTAATCTTCAGTCATGTATGTCTTATTTTGAAACCACCTTACAACTTCAACATTAAAAAACAGCATGATTTATTGTGTTTTGAAAATCGTTTTCTTTATTAGTATATAGAGGACATTTTGAACTTATAAAATCAACTGTTATAACAAAATCGTAAAAATAGTGATGTGTCTTGTTTTGGTTCTAGACGCCTCAAGTAAAAAACCTTACAACCTCAACATGAGGAGGAGAACGTACGTAGTATTAGGTGTCATGGACTGTGGTCGTCATATTCGAAAGTAATCATAGTTGAGGGGTCATATTCGAAAGTAGTCAAACCGACAATCTTTTAAATAAATTTCCAGACCAAATGTAGTCATAAAAATGAAAATACTCCATTTATTTCCCTTTCTAATTAAAATATAGTTTGCATTGTTTGTTGAATACATTAATTGTATTCATATTTTATATTTCATTTTTTTTTTATTTACCGCAGTCTGTCTGTTATTTATGATGTGAATATTTTACTTAATGTTTCATTTCACTCTTATTGTTTATTTTCCTGATGTGCTAGAGTTTTCAAAATCAAAATTAGGTTTATATTTAATAGCATAATAAGTCAACACTGTTTTATTTTCATCAGGTATTATGCATTCTCTAAAAGAACTGCTTATTATTCTATATTCATTTATCAATAGCTATACGACTATTTTAATACGTTTGTCTTAACACAGCTTGCTATTAAATTAATCAAGTTGGCATTTGGTAGCTTACACATTTTCGTTTTCCAGGAGACCTAAGTCATGTAGCCCCATATATATTTTTAGGGCGTATAACTATTACTATAATTATTATTCGGTCACCTAATATATTACTTAAAATCATGTTAATTACTTTCCTTTATTCAATAAATTTTAATTATAATTTAAAAAAAAAAAAAAAAATCCGTCCCATAACAGTCCACGAGGGCCCAGAGGGGCAGATACTGTAGAGGTAACTGATTCATGATCATACGGCACACTAGGGAGATAGCATGGTCAGTGCTATGCTCCGGGCGCCTGATTTTTCCCTTGCTGCTTCGACTGCTAGAGTCATTAGCACCAAGGTACCCATTAATAAATTAATTAAAGGCTGGGTTGGCCTAGGGACGGTCAGGGAGGCCGAATTCAACCCATGAACGAAGACACTTGAAGAAAAAATCTTAGGTGCTTTCTCGGGATTTGCACTCAGGTCATCCAGCATATGAGTCCAGTGCTCTACCACTGAGCTAACCTGAATTATAAGTGTTGACAAAGTGAAAATAAGACATAATTAAATTATTATAAGATAGTGAGCCTTTGTTCTCAATTATTTATTTTAAATGTGCCCAAAGGTCTGGGCGTGGCTCTACATGTTAGTTAAGGCTAAATTATGTTTATATTACGTCAATTGGCTCCTGAAAAGGCGTCTATAGATGCGAAACTAAAGTATTAAATATATATGACCTTCAGCTACTTATTATTACAAAATTAATAAAAAACATAATATTCCCTTATTAAATTCTCATAACTTTAAGGAGAACTAACTTGTGAAAAACGTTTTTCTCATAATACTTTATTAAATTTTCCACGAAAATATTCATAAAAATATCCACACTTCCTCTTGCATACTAATTTCTTAGTTTACTGTGATTAATATAAAACAAAATAGGGAAAATATTTTTATCTTTGCCTTTATAACGGAAGGTCATCGTTCATTTGGGATCTAGGTCGCAGTTATTATACAAATTCCATTCTTATTGACTCCCTTTTAACTAAATGGGTTTGTTGTTATTAAAATATGACAAGGGTTGATGGATCACAGTGCCTGCTTAGATATCCACCGACACGCAGGAGCTTGCTCCCCTATCAACTCATATCTATGAGCCAATTATAATTTTCTACTTTTACCCTTCGTGGCTTTTTATATTTTTACCCTAAAATAAGTTTTTCTCAGAGATCCTTCTAGGGAATTCTGACTTTGATAGCTTATATCATGTTATTCACGAATTATTATATGATACGCAGCTGCTATGGTGCTTTACACAAATATAATAGAAATAAAACAATAGCCTGTTCAGACGGAATAGTATCTGCCCTTCGGGGCCCTTGTGGTCTATTAATGCACTTATATATATATATATATATATATATATATATATATATATATATATATATATATTTAAATTACTACATTAATAGACCACAATGGTCCCGAAGAGCAGAAACTATTCCGTCCGAACATTAATAAATATTTTGTATGAACAATAAACTAAAATTATCAAAAACCATAAAAAATAGGAACTTTAGGAAAATACAATGTCCTGTCCAATTGAGACTCGTTAACACTTTTTGGTGATCGGTGTACATGGCCCTTCTACACACAAACCATACCATTTTCATCTTCCTGTCATCCTTTCTGTCACAAAATGAACATATCGTCGATACAAAAGCAAACTAACGAATATGAAAAAATGCATCTTTCATTTCCCATCTTTAATAATTTCTGCTGGACTTATTTACGGCAAATTCTTCAATCTGACTTCACTCTATTAAAGGGAAAGTATTCCACTATCAAAAGGTCAAATCTGCCAAATATTTGACTGTCCAAAAAAAAGTTATGAATAAATACTTTTCAACTCTGAAAAGTGGTGATTTTCATATTCGTTAGTTTGCTTTTGTATCGACGATATCACGGGTTTATCAAAGGCAACGAATGATATTGAAGGTCCGTCAGGAGTTGCTTCATCTCCCAAAACAACAAGCATCAGTGTCATCAG
Organism: Gonocerus acuteangulatus; assembly: GCA_946811695.1. Classification (NCBI taxonomy): domain Eukaryota; kingdom Metazoa; phylum Arthropoda; class Insecta; order Hemiptera; family Coreidae; genus Gonocerus; species Gonocerus acuteangulatus. The sequence continues at coordinate 67,136,730 of OX328127.1, read as the reverse complement.
TGGTTTTGGTATGTTCTCCAGTTAGGCACTAACTGCTACCTGAGCTTTTACCAGTTATTAGCCAAAATCAAAGAGAATATCTTTACGGGCAGTTTTCAGGCCACATTCTCACTTGGAAAGCCGTAACATAAAAGTGATCGACCCGTGAAGATTTATCAGATGATCGAAAAAGTTATCCGTTAACTGCACCGGAAGGTAAAAATTACCCCATACGCAACTCGCGACCTTCATATGCAGCGATTTGCAGACAAGTGGCTTTGTTTATATTAGGTTATTACAGATAATGCACTTCTAATTATTTATGAAGAAAGAGGGAATCTCTCTGATTTACAGAAATTAAGCAACACGCCAATGAACAAAGTGTGGGGTATTTTTCTCCCCACGCTGTCACTCCAGGTTTAATAATCAAATACATGATATAACGAAATAGTCAATTTAGTGTTTTGCTATGGCTATCCTTTAAATGCAATCTTCTCGAATACTGTTGAGCCATAGCAGAGATATAAATAAATTAAATTTCAGCAGTTTCCTTAAAACTTTACAGCACCAAATCAGCTCGTAGAATTGATGATTACTAGAGTTCTAATAACAAAAATAGGAGCCATTGAAATAGTAATGTCTTAAGAGAATTTAAAGTTAAAGTGTCCCGCAAATACGGTACATTATAGATACCTGTTATTGCACGTCATGAAGTGAATTAGTTTCGCTGGAATGGTCGGTCTGATTCCTGTAAGGTCAACCATCTTCTCTGGACTGATGTCCAAGGGACTTGGTGTCAATCAATGCAATAGTACTTGTCAGTCAGAATTAACAACTGTTCAACGGTATCCGCTGATTTTTACTATCCAAATCCTAATATATAAGCTAGACTCCTAGCTTATATGTATCCTAGATACTGTAGAGGTATCTGATCTTGACCATAAGGCACAAGAAGAACTATGCTCCGGCCGCCTGATTTTTCCCTTTACAGATAACTATTATTTAAATAACTAAAGGCTGGGTGAGCCTAGGGACGATCTGAGACCCCAAATCCAACCCTCGAACGAAAACACTTATAGTGCACGAAAAAATCTATAGTGCACGCTCGGGATTTAAACCTGGGTCCTCCAGTTCATTGGTCGAGTGCTCTACCATTGATCTACCCTTGCCCTCTACCATTGATCTACCCTTGCCCTCTACCATTGATCTACCCTCGCCCCCTACCATTGATCTACCCTCTACCATTGATCTACCCTCGCCCTCTACCATTGATCTACCCTCTACCATTGATCTACCCTCGCCCTCTACCATTGATCTACCCTCTACCATTGATCTACCCTCGCCCTCTACCATTGATCTACCCTTGCCCTCTACCATTGATCTAAGCTCTACCATTGATCTAACCTCTACCATTGATCTACCCTCGCCCTCTACCATTGATCTACCCTTGCCCTCTACCATTGATCTACCCTCTACCATTGATCTACCCTCGCCCTCTACCATTGATCTACCCTCTACCATTGATCTACCCTCGCCCTCTACCATTGATCTACCCTCTACCATTGATCTACCCTCTACCATTGATCTACCCTCTACCATTGATCTACCCTCTACCATTGATCTACCCTCGCCCTCTACCATTGATTTACCCTCTACCATTGATCTACCCTCGCCCTCTACCATTGATCTTCCCTTGCAGTAATTATTTAGTGCACTCTGATGTGTACTCATTAGTTGTTTGCCACACATGCGGCAGTTTTCTCTTTCTTCTTAAGAAATACTCTCGGAAAACTTGCTTTAAATGAACCCAATTATATATATATATATATATATATATATATATATATATATATATATATATATATATATATATATATTGCATATGTGTCAGTGGCTTTGTTATCACGATAGCGGCCACTGTTTTTGTTCTTTCGACATGTGGTTGGTTCTTTGACCAGCGAAATCGGTCCATATGAAGGAAGGGTTTATTCAGGGCATAAATTATTAATATGATCCTTTGTGTTCAAATTTCTGTTATATTGCTACGAAACTCGCCAAACGTCTTGCTCATCTAAAGAGGAACCTTTGTCGTAGAAAATACACTCAATCAGTCAATTTGAAGAAGGGGGTTTTACTCTGGAAAAAAAAATAATGTATCCGAAATGTATCTCAGAAATAATGGTAAGGTAAGCAGTGAACTGTAGGTTATTACCATATTTGAAACTTAAAGAATCCGTAAAACAGGTTGGGATTCTCAACGCTAAACAGCGTTGAGGTGATAAGAAGGCAAGGATTGGTTGGGATTCGGCCAAGAGAAACGTCAGATTTTCAAAATAAATTATATTTTGAACGCTTCGGCATGCTCTTGGGCAATTTATAAGTATAAGATTGAGGAATTTATAAGTTCTCTCTAATGATAATAATGACCTAATAAATCTTCTTCATTTGAAAGAAATTACAATGATCATAAATTAACATATATAAATGCCCTTAGTCAGACTAGTGAGTTTAAAACTGCCAATTGTAAAACTGAAAACAAGAAAAATCACTAAAATAATGAACTCAAGGAACAATTGATATTCAGCTAAACAGAAAACGTCAGATAAGAACATTTTGCTCTTCTTCAGAAATAAATGCCTAGGTGACGGAGAAAGACAAAAAAAAAATGATTGTGGTCATCCTCCATCACCACGCATTTATATGGATTTATTGCTAAAGAAGAGCACGCCAAAATGTTAGTATCTGACGTTTTCTGTTAGCTGAATATCAATTATTCCTTGAGTTCATTATTTTAGTGATTTTTTTTTTTTTTTTTTTTTTTTTTTTTTTTTTTTTTTTTTTTTTTTTTTTTTTTTTTACGGCGCATCTACATCTAGATCATTAGCGCCGACATCCAGGGTGCAGCGAGGAATTTTACCAGTGAGCCGTGGGATGATAAAATTCCTGCCGGAGGTTGGGAATCGAACCCACCATCTCCCGCTTTTTCTTGTTTTCAGTTTTACAATTGGCAGTTTTAAAGCCATTAGTCTGACTAAGGGCATTTATATATGCTAATTTATGATCGTTGTAATTTCTTTCAAATGAAGAAGATTTATTAGGCCATTATCATCATTAGAGAGAACTTATAAATTCCTCAATAATGGATAGAACTTATAAATTATAATACGGACTGGCACTTTTCAGACTTGCATGACAGACCAAAATAATCATCACACATTACAATAGCTTCAATGAACTATCAATAAATAAGCTTCTGCCTTTTGCGAACGCTTTCATTGTCCCGCCATTGTGAACTATTTCCGAAGCAATTGAAGGATCAAAAGGACATAAAAAGCAGACAAAAGGTAGATATATATTAAAAAAAAATAAAAAATCACTTCTGGAGGTTGAGTATTAATACGGTGAAAGGGTTGGTATTGTTGGTTTGAATTGGCATGGCGTGGGGTGGTTAGCCAGGACACAGCCCCTATAGTGCTCACAATACCTGCTTGGCCCGTTCTGTCCTTACTGAAGGTCCTGGGGGAGGTTTTTTACGGTGGAGAGGACGAAAAAAAAGTTCCTTTCAAAGGACTAAGGACCCCTACACATGTTTTCTCGAATGGGTCCTTGCCCCGTAGGCTTTTGAGACGGAGATCTCATCGGCTAGATAGAGGTGTCCTTCGCTATGGGCTTCTTAGATGACATCATTTGTTCCTATTAGCTACCGCCTTTTTCTATTCTACTTTTTCCTTTTTTTCTTTTATAATTTTTTACCTGAACATTGATGCTTCGTCTGATAAGCCTTGATTGAGAAGTTAAAAACAAAATTAAACAGGAAAAGTTAACATTTTACAAGCTGTCTTTATCAGAATCAATTTGTTACTCCAATGACAGAACTGATTAGTAATAAATAGTCCGATAAACAAAAGACACAAATATATGGCTTAGGAAAAACATAATAAGTAAAACCATTTTTTTTTTTTTTTTTTTAGTCTTTCTCCTTTTTAGAAAAGCTAATTGGACGCCTTTAAACGGAAAGGAACCAAGCGCCATTTTTAAAGAAATTGAGTTTTTGGTGCTATCTTGTAGATAATTTGAGAATTTATATACTAATAAAAAATTTGTTAAAATATAATGTTGTCATTAAAGCAAGAAAAAATACCAAAAAAAAAGTGAAATGGTGTATCCAGTATGCTGTAATAAACAGAAAGGAATCAAGTACCATTTTATCAATACTCACTTATCAATACAATCACTATAAAAATAAAACCCCATTACCATAACCACAGTTTATTTTAATGAGAACAAATGAATGAAACATTTCAGGCAATAAGGCAATTTAAGACCCACAAAAAACTTGGTTCCTTTCCGTTTAAAGGCGTCCATACAAAAAATATTTTTGTATTTTTTGCATCGCCTTCATGGACGTGGATACTGAAAAAGTAAAAAAACTACACGTATAAAATTTCCCTTTGTCATATACCTTTTGCGTCTCCATGCGTCTCTCTAATTTTGGGCTTAAATATTCTGTGGGCATGTATAGAAAGACCCCAGACTGAAATTAGCTGCATAAGTCTGCCTATTTCGGTGCTAGAGGCGAACGAACTCGGTAAAAGGCTGACAAACAGACGCGCGTTATCTCTATGTAAACATTGGAATCAAATCGATGACGAATTTTTTTTTGCAGTACTCAAGTCAGTGTTTACTGCAAAAAATGTCTGAAGTGATCCGAGTGAAAAATCGTCTCCTAGTTGAAATATTTTTGAATTCAAACGACAAAAGTGTACTTTCGGTATGCGAGTATTTGCCAGATCAATTTCCAATTGCCGATGAGCATATTTCGTTACACTTACGGAAATTCTCTCAAACTGTTGTGCTGAAATTTAAAAAAAAAAAGTTGGCTGGCCCTGAGCCCAGCCGAGTGCAGTTCAGAGGCGGGGGCGACCACAAAAAAAATTGTCATGTGAGTGACTTATCAATACATTCATTGTAGTTATAAGACTGGTAGGTGTGCACAATTTCATGTTTCTAAATCAACAATATCAAATGTTAATGAGCTTTGAGCGCTTTTTGGCGGTTTTTGACCACTGTGCGGCGGCAGGAATTTTCTCATGTCAGGGCTTGCTGAATAATCGCAACACTAAATGAAACATTTATTTTAGGCTGTGTACAAATGCTCTCGAATATAGCGATGAAAATTATGGGATATCTATCTACTTTAATACATGCACTGTTGGGAAAACTATGTGAAGACAATTGCTAAGTACCGTTTTTTTGTCAACTTTAAAGAAACAAGGTATAATAGATTACCATAACACATATCTTCTCAACCTAATGCACCAAGTTCATGGGACATTTTGGTTAAAAAAAAATGTCTTTTAAAACCGACATATAGACATGAGACTAGCTGTGTGATACCATTTTTTCAGTAATAAAGTAAGACTTGTAAAATATTGCCTTATTTTTCACTAAAACTGTACAATGTCTAAATCGTGAGAAAACGGTTAAACACCTTGGTATTTTGGAATCAGAACTAGTAATGAAATGGAAAATAAAAATTAGAGCAGTATTCTACAAGTAACTAATTTAGGTATAAAAAATTGTTAATTCAATCGCGATTGAACGCCTTTGGTTTTTCCTCCCTTTCCTGCACCACTGTGCGACGCGTGAAGGAGTATTTGTCACTTGTCTTATACCTATATACTTGTCATAAGCTCATGTAAGCTAGTCCTAATGCTGATTCGGAGTGAGCGAAGATACCCCACCAACTGTGAACCAGAGCCTAGAGCTGAGCTGGTAGAAGTGAAGGTACACTACCGGCAGATATAAAGAGTAACGGTGAACTCACGCCGGGCTAATTTGACAGGACGATATCGTAGTCCCCCCCCCCCCCACCAACATTCTCTCGACTATTATTATACCTTTCTCTTATTGTATGCATATTTATCGTAACGGTAAACCATTTGCTCTATTTACTGCTCTAAATGATAAATAGGCCGTTCCGGAGACTCAACAACCATTTGATATCTTACAACTAACATTTTTGTGGCTATGTAGCAATGGGAACTATACGAAATCCGATTTATTCCAAGGAGTTAGATGGTTTGCCTTTAAATTTTCAGTAACGTCTACTGTCATGTCACAATAGAGTTTATATCAACCTGTTTTCTCTTATTTATTTTTTGGTGTACAATTAAAACTTTCTCTGCGGCTGACATTGTTTAGGAATACATCGGTATTGGGTGCATTTTTTGTTTGAATCTTTCATGCACACATAACAAATTTATAAAAAGTCTTCCAGTCAGCAGATTTGAAAACGGAAAACACTGCTGGAAAACCCCAATAATACCAAAGGCAACTGCCTTTACCCGGAGCTGTAAAAGTAAAACCCCTCCTTTTACGAGCCTTTTGGACCTAAAGGGATAAGTAATGGAGGAGTGTCCTTCCGAAGGGACACTCGTAAGCGGGTAGGATCGCTAGTGTCCTTCCGTAATGACACCCGCAGCGAAAGTGTTACCACAAAAGAAAAATAACCACATTTAGCAGAGCTGAGTGACCAGACCTAAATACATTAAAGAACTTAGGCTCGGGTGCTTTCTCATATATATATACTAGTTGTTACCCGGCGTTCCATGCTACACCTAATTTCTGCATCTATAATAGCATAAAAAAATTAGAAACCAAATAATTAATATTAAAATCTAATAACGCAAATCTTTAACTATTTGGGTTCATTGTTTCGAACTCGTGATCTCCGAACTTTGAGTCATAGACGATTTTAACCTAGCCACGTTTGGTCAAAATGGGTCAACCGGGGTGGATTTGTATAAGGAACAAACAGACAAACAGACAGACACGTGATTAATATATATATATATATATATATATATATATATATATATATATATATATATATATACATATGTCTGATGTTTATTTTTCGTCGCTGGGATGATGATCGATCGGCATTTTTCTCCAGCGGTGGCACTCCTCTTCACTTCTTTCTGGAATATTTCGATGGGTTCATCTCCGTCTTCTTCAGCCAGGTCATTGTTGTTTCTTCCTCGGCGGTTGCCGATGTGGATCTCCGAGATGGAGATGAACCTACCGAAATATTCCAGAAAGAAGTGAGGAGGTGTACCACCGCTGGAGAAAAATGCCGTTCGATCCAAAAATATACATATATATATATATATATATATATATATATATATATATATATATATATATATAAGTATATAAGCGTTTGTTTCATCATATGAATTGATATATTGGAGCTTAAGATAAGAAATCGTTACCTTATGCGGATTTTGTCTACATTCTTCTGGATGAGATCAATATGGAATCAGTAGTTGTAAGAATACGACCAATAAGAAGTTGGGGCTTAATTAAAAAGTTTCAATTGATTCTAGATTAGAGTTAAGCTTCAGAAAAAGAAGGCCTCCGCTAACGAAGAAGAAATCGTTTCCAACTTAACTCGTTCGTTTCTAGAACTGCATCGTAGAGAAATTACTGTTGACACAGAAGAATATATATGAGCGCATTTTTTAGTGTACTCTAAAGAGTGCTAACAAAATCCATTAAAAAAATGCATTAATGTAAATTTAAAAAAACAAAATGTGACATATATTTCAAAAGCTTTTACAGCAATTTATTTCACTTAATTTTTAATGTTTATTGCTTCCAGACTGCACAATGACCTATCATTTCTTCGCACAAGGTATTTGAAAGTAACAAAACTACACTTTATACGTTTTGCCAAAAGGGAGCCAACCGTTCTACCTATCCCACAATAAAAATACAATTAAATTGCATAGATTTGTTGCTTACTAAATATAGGAGTTTCATGTCAGTAGTGGATCTGTAGTACGTTAGGCGGCTTGCGAATATCCCGAGAAATCTCTGATTTATCGAGAAAAAAAAAAGTACTTCATTGGAAGCCCAGAAAGTATCTTTTATCAATTAGTTTAGTGCATTAAATCACTGTTTTCAAAAAGTAAACTTTGTCTACTTTATAATAGCATAACTAACTATCTTCAAATGTTTATAAGCAATCCTTTGTTATTCCATAAAAAAACATGTGTACAGAAAATTGGACATAACTCCTTTCCCTTCGGAATCGGACCATACTTCAAATTAATTATTTTGTTGCAAATTATGTCTGAAATCACCTCCTAGAGTTAGGCCACTTAAGAACTGAATCTCCCTGTATATAAGTATATATATAAAATGACCCTGACTCTCGTTGTCTATTAAAAGTTAACAAAAAGACTCGTCGATAAAGCACTCTTCTACTTGCTAATCGGCACCCATAATCTCGTACCGCTTCTAAAGCGTTATCGTTGCAGAAACCGTACACGAAGTCTATATCAGCATCAAGAGATTGCATTTTAGTAATTGGTTTCTTGAAAAATTTCGCATTGACAATTTTTTCCATTAAAAATTTAAATAAGTAAGTACAAAAATGAAAACGTGTTTTGCAATTTTCTTCAAAACCCTGTATATATATATATATATATATATATATATATATATATATATATATATATATATAATTTAATATAAATGAGATTTTTCTCCTTGTCATGACGGTTAAATATTTTAGTCCTGCCACCCTAAGCATGTTCCTGAACTGTTAGGAGAAACGAAAGAGATAAGAGAATGGAGTTCAGCAGAAATAAATCAGGGTAAAAAGCACTTTGAACCTAGTAATAATAAAAATACACAAAAATTTATGATAACAAGACTATAATAGACGATTTTATAAATTTTATCACTAGAAGAAAATTCCCGGTTAAAATAATTGTATTATAATTAGAAGGGAATAAGTTTGATTTTATTTTCTTAACACTATGTAATTGAATGTTACGTTGTTTTTTTTTTACTGGAAACGGCTGATGGTTTCGGAATTGGATGATGGCGTGTCACTACACTATTATACTAAAGTAGTAATTTACTTTAAGTAAATCTTGGGAGAGAGATGATTAAATGGCCGAATCTCATGTGCTTCTTGTACAGCCATACCATGTGAACAGATTCACATCAGATTCAATCTTCGCCCAATTATGGCTATACTTAAAAGTCATTTGTCACGATAATCTGAGTGTATCACGTGGCTAAGTAATGTTGTGAGCTGAGACGGTAACCACATAAAAGCAATTCTTCTAAAACACCAGAAAATTATGATTTTATGTTATTTCCATAAATTGAAATAGAAATAAAATAAATTGAAACTAATACCGGATGCTTAGATGCGCCGTAAAAAAAAAAAAAAAAAAAAAAAAAAAAAAAAAAAAAAAAAAAAAAAAAAAAAAAAAAAAAAAAATACCGGATGCAGGAACTCGGAGGATTTGCGTCATCTAAGCGCGTTTCCATGGCGTTTTCATCCCTTGTATCCTTCGGGAAGCCGAAGCTATAGATATGAAGAATGTTTTCTGAAAAATGTAAGGACCTACTGTACAGACATCTTGAATAAAAGTGACTCTTCGACATCCCCGTAAAATGCTTTATTACAAAAACCAAAAATATTTTCTAATTTTTCGTTAATCGCAAATTCATTTTACTGATAATATAAATTACAATAATATGAAACAACAACTTAGGGGAAAAAAACAAAACATTAAAAGCCTCTCGAAGATACAGAACCTACACTTTTGAAGTTTTATGCAGTTATTTCTCCCAATGAAGTAATAAAGCATCATTTGGAACAATTTTTTTTTCATTAGAGCCTATCTTTAGAAATATTATATTTTAAACATTGAAGTATCATTAATAATTAATATTTATTTATTTTCATGAATGTATTTTTTACTTATTAAAAAAAAAAGGTGTGACACATGACCATTTTACATATATTCATTTTTTAAACTTTTGGTATAAAAAAGAATAATTTTTTGCAATGTATCAGATTGTGACGTTCATATGTTTTGTTTAGGGGTGTTTCTAAATCTTATTATGTATTATAATTGTACATGAAGAATATCATCACTTATTGAAAACGTTTTTTTTTTTTTGTTTTTTTTTTCTTTGAGGTGGCTGCACAATAAATTAATTAAATAATATGAAACGTTTCGTTTTTGTTTCTTCTATATCTTATGGTTGACGTTTTGTAAATAATATCTCATGGGTTTTCGATGCATTAATTTTTATTTTCCATTAGCAAAAATAATTTTTTAATGCTTTCTGCTAATTTGTTCTTTGTAGTGTCATTTGGACAACAGGAGGTAATAGTTACTGGAACGTCTAAAAATAAGAATAGTGTTGTATTTGGAATTTATGAATTTCCTTTATGTATTTTTATACTTACTTTCCTAGGATGCAAATGCAAAAAGACTGATATACAAACATAATGTAAATATATTCAAAAAAATGTAACATCATGTAATGTAATATTATACATATATATATATATATATATTTATATATGTTCATATGTATGTATATCTGTATATAATAAAAGCAAGTTTGTATTAAGCATAATTTAAATATGTATATAGAAAATAAGGTAATATAATGCAATTTAGTAACATATATATATATATATATATATATATATATATATATATAATTTAAATATATAAACAATAAGGTAATATAATGCAATGTAATAATATATACATAATATATATATAATAACATATATAAAATGTAAAGTGTACATCGCCATAAACCACCAACAAATAAATAAATAAATTATAGGATGCAGGATAAATTAAATTATAGAAAATAACTGCAATAAATCAGAAGCACCAAGAGAGATGATCCACAAGGTTCAAATTGCCACATAGAGAGTCTTAATATGAGTTATCATTATTTTATGTGTTATCAGTAAAGATCTTATGAACTTTTATAGTATAAACACAAATTATAGTAAATTTCATCAGTATTCGCTATATATAGGCTGAGCTGTAGAGACACCTGTAGTGCAGGACGAGGTGTGAGGGTGTATGCGCGAAACCTGCTTACATCCTTCATATATATTCCTAGGGCGTAGGAGAAATTCCCGGATACAATGAAATCATTGATTCCTCTCTAATGACATTTCTATTGTTCTCCAAGCGAATGGTTCACATCGGCCATTCGGCGAAGGCGCGAGACAATCCGAGTATTAACAGCTGACTAATTGGCTCTTTTATTGTGCGCAGCTCTGGGGAATTGTCCGCATTTCCGTGCGGCTCCTGCAACCGTTCCGCTCAATATGTGATCTATTGTTCCTTGCGCACGGAACCGGTTATTCTCCAAGCGAGAATATGGTTATTCAGGGAATATAATTGCATTGCACCTTTAGCACGAGAGTTGCGCTTCGATCGCATTTTGCGGTTATTGGTCCATTTAGCAAGAATTGCATAACATGTTATTAATGAATTATTACACATTTTTAATAATTCATATGAAAATGTGAACGGTTTATTAATGAGGATTTACAGAACATGGGTTTCACATGAATAACAACATATTCTGACAGGCTGTAACGTGCTATCACAAGACTTGATATCAGAAAATTGCGACTGTATTTATCACTAAGTATTTTTCGGAGCACGTAAATCTGATTTAATATACTCAATTCTTCGATAATATTTTATGTACTGAATATGTTTCACGTCATCTTGACAACTCTTCAGGAGCACATCAAATAATAGATTGCTACCTTACCCTTAGAGAACGTTTCTGCAGGCAGGATGTCTTCTAGACTCTTAATGTTTGACCACTCCTTATCATCCCAATCCCATCCAGACAATCCTCCCAGGCGGCTCAAGAGACAGTGGCCCCGAGACAATTTACTTGCCTGATCTTTTCATGATCAATAAAATATTTATTGAGTCACCTTTGGAAGTGCCAACAATGGTTGGCTTCTTCTAAATTTTGTATTTTGTTTTACTTTTGCCAGTTTTGTCAACTTGTACATAATATCTGCATCAACATACTTGATCATTGTACTGTTAACCTGTACAGATTTCAAATAAATAAATACTAAATAAAAAAAAAAATGTTTGACTACAAACGAATACATATATCATATAGACATAACCATTACATTTTTATTGAGAAGAAGATAGTTTTTGGACGTTGAGGCTATATGAAAAATCGCCAGATCTTCAGGAAAAATCTATATTGGACGATTCGGCTAAAAAATAAATATAAATAATTACAAACCAGAATAATAAAACAGTAAGAAACCTTTTAACATCATAACAATAAATTAAGAAACAATATTTATCCAAAGTACGTTAGGTAAACAATTTTTATAGAAAACGTAGTAGAAGTTAAATAAAAACGTTAACAGAGGTTCAAAGTAAAACAACATGCAGAAAAACATATTAGCAACAGCAAAAATGACGACGAACCACATAAGCATTAAATGTGAGCATTTTCTTTTTCTATTTAAAAAATAATTTAATTTATAATAATAAATACAGTAATACATGTCACTACAAATGCCTAGATGAGGAATTTATTTTTAGACGAAGAAAGCTGCCAAAGAGCAGCCGAAACATCAAACTCAGATTTTTCACATGAGCCGTTTTTCCCCTTAGTTAAATACCAACCATCCCTTGACTTCTTAATAATATTTTTTATAACAAAATTTAATAAACGTCAGAATTTTTTTTTCAAATAAGTATTATATGTGGGTGTGTATACATACATATATATATATATATATATATATATATATATATATATATATATATATAGGTATGTATTAATAATTTTTTGAGCACCTATGGACTACGAGACTGCAATAACCATTTCTGACTACAATAACCAGCCTTTGATTGGTAACGACCCAGACAGTGTGCTTTTCAATAGCCAACTCAAAAGTTAATAGTAATTAATGCAAATCACACCTAGGATGTATAGCATTCTAACAAGAAAAACAAGAAAAAAAAAATCGATATCGTTCTATTTTTTTTTATTATGTTAGTGTCTAGCTCTTTTGGAGATGGGATGCAGATATACAATTTTAAAAAAAATCACCTTGTGGCAAAAACAAATTACTTTTTTTGGGGATTGTTAAATCTGCCCTTTTATGTTTACGCAGTGCCTCAATATTTTTCTCATAAAGTATGTATTTCCAATATCTGCATTTCTAGAAGGGTGTATCTCCATACTTCATTTTTTTAGGCTCTACAAAAACCTAATTATACACTTTGTGCATTAAAGATCCTTAAAAGTCGATGCATATTCCGAACAGACCGAATACCCTGAGAACGAAAGAAGCAAGGAGACTACAGCTAACGACCCAATCTCCAGAGACCGAAAGCATTCTCTGCATAAGTAAGTGGTGACTGATGATGCCGGAGAACCACTTTCTGGTAATTGCCGAGCAGCCAAAACGGCCCCGTCTTTATCGCATACATTCCCCCCCCCCCAGGACTAGATATTCTCCGGCTTTAAGCAGCCTTTTAAGGCTATTCCACACCAGATTGCTTGTAATGAAATTGCTTTTCCAGAAGTGTGTCTTGGAAGAAAATTCGGAATTCCAGCTGTTGCTACAAACATTCCAACGGAAACTGTAATTGCTGGTAGGATCGTGGAGAACATGTTGACTAGACATAATTATCGAGTACATGTAAAATGCCTCGTTACAAAGAAAGAAGACACAACCTTTAAAATATACAAATATGAACCTGCAAAGATAACCAGCCTTTGTAATATGTAATATACTAACGCGTACTACGTACAATGAAAAAAATATTACTAATATGTAATTAAACTGAAATTGTCGGGCGTGCAGCAATAAGGAGGCAGCTCCATTTTTGTGGATTTTCAGGTCAGAATATTATCATGGATTAAAAACTATCGCTGTCTTCTGGTAAAATAACGAAGCAGCTCTGGTAACTTCAATAGTGGAATAACAGCAACAAAACCGACAAAAAGGTCCACTCTTAGAAACTGATTAATACAATGCGCCTCGATCAAAAATATGTCGAACTAAATGTTTTAAAATGTGTACCTTCTTCAGCTACACTGACGATGATAATTTGATAGAAACTGATCCAGACTAAGACTGAATTTTACATTAATTAATTAGTTATTTGTATTTAACATTCTTTGTTTGTATTGTCATATGAGCTTTCTAAATTAAAAAAGCCCGACTCGCAGGAACTGCGTCATCTTATCGCGGTTTCGTGCATCTCGAAGAAATGGAATAGATTAGGCATCGGAAATAACAGGAAACTGACAGTTGCCAACTTACACAGAAGCGGATAATTCTTAATCCTCATTCTTGAGAAAGGCTGAATAAGCCAATACACTTCGTGGTCATTTTAAGTTTTTTTTGTTTTACTAACAAATTCGTTTAACTGTTATAATCAACTGTAAATATGTGCTTCGTGGTAAATAGAAGTCCTTTCTCTCGTGGGTTAAATCTTTCTGTAAAATAAGATATAATGATAACTTCAGTTGTAGGCTATGAGGAAGGTTACATAGATAGGAGAATTCAAAACAAACCTATGAATACGCCATCATGATTAGCCACAGCCATCTTGATTACCACAGCCACTCCAAACTTATTACCAATACCTTTTATAGTTTCTTGCCTTATTTGACTAAAATACTAATTTTACTTAAACGTTACTATTTAACGTTTAAGTGCGTTAAACAAAGACAAAAGCAGGTTAAAAAGAACAAAACAATAACTTTTTAAGTTTTAAGCGTTTATATCTCTGATTTACATTGCCCCATCGAATATTGCTTCAGAACCTTTTTTGTAGAGAATTTAGCAAGCATTCGAATAGTTACCTTCCACATACCAAGATTTACCAACCGTTTTTGAGATATTTACAAAAAATGTACGAAGATCCGAAAACTTTTTATGTCTATTAAGAAAATATATTTTTTTTCGCATACTTCCTTAACTCCAAAATTTAAACATCTTAGTTGAGATAAATTTCCAATATGTAAAAAATATTTCAATTGAATCCCGCGATTCTAAGTACCCACAAAAAAATAATGACTTACTAAAACATTTGTGCCTCGTTTCTCAAAAACGAGAGCGATCAGACAAGCATATATATATATAATAGATATGTATGTATATGTACGTATGTAGATGTATAAATATATACATATATATATATATATATATATATATATATATATATATATATATATATATATATATACAAATTTGAACCACCTATATTTTCGTGATCTATGGGGTGTGAAACGAGAAAGTTTCTAGTCGGCACTTCCGGATTGCGTCGTGAGGTCAACCTCATAAGCGGGTTCTCCCTATGGAGATAGGGAGGAACCGCGCCAAAATGTCAATAAAAGCAAATGTTGTTCATTTTAGTTGAATAATCCGTTAATTTTGGATTATTTATGGAACGTGGTACAATAAGGAGGCAGCTCCAAACCATTAAACCTGACACTACCAAACTAAAAAAGGAAAGATATGGCCCTTATGGACTTACTGTAATAAGTAGGTGGATATTTTAAGATAAGAAAAAGAAAATGGAAAAAATACCCATAAGCTAAATTTAATAACGATTTCATTAATTTGCCAAGAATGTGAGAACTGGACATGCCTCCATATTGTTGCACGCCCGTCAATTCTGAATAACGTATCTTAGTTAAATAAACTGTTAAGTAGATCTGAGTCCATTTGGTAAAATAACTCCTAATACTTGAAAGTACGTTTTTATGTGTGAATTTCTTTAGCATTTCGTTAGTATCTATGCTGTGAAAATGTCATTAGTTCAAAATAATCGAGTGTTACTCTAGAGCTCATATTCTAGGTCAAATGTGTAACAATACTGCAACACAAGCTTGACTATATACCACATACTGACTGTATGCAGACAATACTTTCACATATAGGATGCACATTATAATTTTTAAAAGAAACTCGATTATATCGAGGAGGGACATCGTTTATTGTTATAGAGTATATCGCTAAAAACTGCGAAACTTTTAATAAATAAATAAAAAAATAAAAAAAATAAAATCAGGAAGAGTGCTGTTTTCCTTTTTTCTTCTGTTTGCTTGGAATTGTTAACATTTTAAATAGGTATAATAATACCTGTAATAAGTCGGCATCCATCTCTAAAACTGTAAAATGTTATCTAATTTAAAACTCTATCAAATATCTATGTGAAATTGTATTATATTATATAAAATGCTCATTCATCTATGTATGTAAATTTCTATCATATTTAAAGCGCTTATTGGCAAAGCAGCCAAGCTTTTCAAGAATGCTGAAAAGTTGGTACCACTTCCTTACTTCTATAATATTACAGAAAGCCCGCTGTGCTCAGCTTTGACTATTCTTAAATATACAATTAATTAAAAATACCCATTGTACAAACGTATGAATATTCTTTTTCCTTGTATTAAATTATGTTTTTAACACTTACAAATCAACAAGCACTCATTTACTTTTGTCTGTCAATTAGTCGGATGCAAAATATGCGGTCGTAACAAACACAAAAATACTTCCTTTTTGTTCTAAATTAAACATTACGATGCGACACGTGACGTAGACGAGGCAGTAAATAATACCAATTAGAGGTAAGAGACATAATTAAAATATTCACTTTACGATCCACGAAGTCATTAAAAACCGTGTAATTTGTGTTAAGGGAATTAATATTTTTCTAAAGGAAAGTATATTTCTTATTTAACAACATAGTTATTTTTATTAATATCCTTTTCTTCTTCAAGTGCATTTTCTCACAACTATTTTCTCACCAAATTTATGGAGAAGAAAAATAATCATATAAAGGAAAAGTAGGCAAGAAGTTGTAATAAAGACAGGTCATTGTTATATCTATTATCATACATAATTACTGGATATACAATAAGGAATGATGTTTATAGCTGCGTTAATTCTATGAGCTTATTAAACACAGAATTATACAAGAATTTTATATATAAAAAAAGAAAAGATATTTATAGCTATTCAGTGAGTTGGGCTAGCATTCATTGACCTTTAGTGTACTGGTAGCGGGATAATAAAATAATAAAACTTGTAAAATAAAAGTCACTATAATGTTTCGATAAAATAAATAAGTTAACTCTGCACATATGAAATTAAAAGATAATAATAAGGAGAAATTATAAAAACTGATAACAAAAATAAAACGTTCTTCGAGGTAATAATAATAAATGAATAAATAATGTCTGATAAAGAAACTTGGAACACCACGAGAGCACATGCACAGGTAGACGCCATTAACACACTGGTTTTCACAGGTCTTGTGACGCAGGGTTGCTTTGCAGTGTACCCCCTGTAAAATTATTAATTTGTCTCTTATCTTTACACTTTGGCAACACTGACGGTGGGTTGATATCAGGAGGAGGTTACACTGGCCAGGTTAGTGTTTACATCTCGCTAGCTGCCACAGACCTAACAAAAAGATTCTTTTAATTTTTTTGCATTAATGAAACAACACATAGAGAAACTTATATTTGACAAAATCAATCTAAACACTAAACAATATAATTCTAGTTTAATCCCATAGTATAACTAGAGAATAGCCATGTTAAGGGGTAACACTACCTTGTAACTTTCTATTTTACAATTTTTTTTTTATGGGCTAAAAGTTTTCGATAATTTTTTAATAATTGTTCACCATTTTTGAAAAAATTAATATTTCTTAAAAATCCTACGCACTTTACTAGATTTAACCTTCTTCTTTCGAAAACATTTTTGTTTTTCGTCCTAGATTAAAAATTTCCGCCTGCAGATTATCGCCCGTGAAATAAGGGGGTTTCCGTTTGTCAGACACAGCGCCGCCATAATTTTTTTCAAAGAATTGAAAAGTATTTCTTTTGGATATTTTAACATTCCATATAAAACGTTTGATATAAAGAATTGTGAAATATTGATTTATTTGTTATATATAATTTCAAGAAATTGACTTTGTTTTGATTGCACAAGGTAATATTATCCCTTAACTAAAGATAAGGTTTTATCACCAAATATTCGATTAACTTATTATAACCCTTATATTTTTCATTCTTTAATACGTAAAGAAAACATGTTAACTATGGAATTCAACTAATTCGTAAGTGAATTCACATAAATAAGATCATTGCACACCGGGGGTGCAGCTCGCTCTTCGGAAACGTTTTAGCACTTTCCTCCGAAGGAAAGTAGCTATTGAGGTTGGACTCATGACTCTTCAAATCTTTATCGATCCTACCTAGTAGACACCGAAAATGACCCCTGTTAAAATTTATATATATATATATGTGTGTGTGTGTGTCTGTTAACACGATAGCGGCCAGAGTTTTTGTTTTTTCGTCACCAAACTTGGTATATAGCTGGTATGTCAGCCGTAATTTTTGTTATATTTCAACGGTATTCGTAGTGGTAATATAGAGAGAAAAGTGAGATATAAAAATGAACTAAATCGGTTCATTAGAAGGGGGGATTTACTCCGGACCCACAATACCAATTCGCCACTACCAGCCGTAATTTTTGGTATATTTCGACGAAACTCGGTATTCGTAGTGGTAATCCACAGGTAAATATGTCTTGTAAAAATAAACTAAATCGGTTCATTAGAAGGGGGGGTTTACTCCGGACCCAAATTCCTAATATACTCATACCGGTCGTAATTTCTGCTCTATTGTAACGAAACGCGGTATACGTCGTGGGTAACTCATGAGAAAGAAGTGTTGTAAAAATGAGCTGAATCGGTCAATCGGAAAGCTGGGTTTTAATTTGTAATATATTTCAATAGAAAAGCCCGCCAGACGTAAGTTCACAAAGCCGCCGCAAGGAGCGCTTTCTACCACTAGAGTGACTGTATCCTGTTCCTGCGTTAGATCAAAATACGATAATATGAGGTTTTTTGTATTTATTACGTAGTGTAATAGGTACCGTGTGTAAACATAACACTGGAAGCAAATTAATAATTGATCAGTTCCTCATTACAAATTTAAAAGAGAACTATTCATGTCTTTATTTTATTTATGTAGGATATTTTAAGCAAATTGTTCTGGAAAGCAGTCTACACTACCCAAATTCTGAGGAAAGTGCTTAGTTATGCAGCTCCTGCGTGACGAACTTTTTATTGCAAGGAGCGGACCGTGTGTGCAATGTTTTTTCGTTTCCTGTACTTTGAAGTTTTCATTAGTTCAACGAAAATCAACAACTAGTTTACTCAGAATAACTGATAATTTGACATTACTGTTATTGCACACACGGTATGCAGGCCGTCTAATCGCCTAGGAAATCAATGAATGGGTTAACCCATTAATGTCCGAATTTAATTAACAATTATGCCAAAAATACCCATTTTTTTAATAACTTTTTTTATACATGTAGCAACCAACAGAAAAAAACACTATTTTCGAGAAAAAAAAAAAATTATTATAGTTTATAACATTGCCTGAGTAACTCGGGCTTCAATGAAGCACCAAACAAAAAAAATCAAAATCTAGCCAAAAGTGTTGTCTAGGTAATAATCGTCAAAGTAAATAACAATTATTTATTTATTTATTCACGGAGCTTCACAACGTCAAGGTGATTTGCTCACATAAAAATAATCAATAAAAAAAAATGAAAGCTGCATTTTTTCACATACGTTACTTTGGATTTGTATCGACGACATGTTGTTGAAGCTGTGATAATTACAACAGGGTACAGGGCTGTGCCCGAGGCGTGGGGACACACCGGTCATACATATGGATGTCCACTAGGGAGATGTGGGGTTCGCCCTTTAATAAGGTGAAATGGATCAGTGGTCGAGTTATCCTGAGGAGCCGAATCAAGAGATTATGCTAATATCTTAGTCCCAGGACCTCCTTCAAGGACCTATTTCCAGTGTATTCAGGAGCCTTCAGTCTGCCGAATTTGAATATATATGCGCAAAGGAACGATATGAGCCACACATGGCCTCGAAGGAGTGGAGCCTAACGAGAAGGGAAAATGGATATTTTAAGGGAAACAGGGCGGGCCGATTAAGGAGTTATTCAAATATAGGAGTGTCCTGAAAGTCCAAGAGTGTCCTGCGTCCTTCCGTATACCTAAGACCATGACCTGCCTGGCTGGTTTCTAGAGCTCTTCATTTGCATATGTACAAGGATAATCTCTGTTGTAGGCACATACATAACGTTAAATATGAATACAGTAATAATATATTCGGGGTCTCCCGTGGTCTAATGGCTAGCGCCTTGGATTCATAAGCGGGAGATGGTGGGTTCGATTCCCAACCTCCGGCAGGAATTTTCTCATCCCACGGCTCGCTGGTAAAATTCCTCGCTACACCCTTGATGTCGGCGCTAATGACCTAGATGTAGATGCGCCGTAAAAAAAAAAAAAAAAAAAAAAAAAAAAAAAAAAAAAAAAAAAAAAGTAATAATATATTAAATGTTATAAGCTTAACCTGGGCTGTAAAGATTTATTTTTTATTTTCCCTTAAAATATGTAGGAAAAGAGTACAACTAGTAAAAAAATGAAAATAGAAGAGACTGGCTCGTAATTATTTGTTTAGTGGAGCACCGCAGTGTGGTCAGTTAATCCATTTCTCGAGAAACAGCTACCTCACATGACAAGCGAGTAAAAATAACATGTCCATAAAAAAAACAAAACAATAGTGGTGAAAAAATAATAATGCCCTCTTTCTTTGAGAAAAAGGAAAAAAGTAATATTAAAAAGAAGAAAAATTAAGTAATGAGTAAAACATTTCTGGGTTAAAATACGCAGTTAAAATGAAATCTTAATATTCTAATTTGTAATTTCAGAACACACCAACTTGTGGATTTGGTAATGAGACTGGAGTTAAGCACATACTTAAAACTGCAGGCAACTCAAATACTTAAATATGCCTATAAGACCTTCTGTTAAAAGTTAGCTCTTGCATAGATAAACTTCTGAAACATTTGAAAACCAAACATTCATACACGAAACTCTATATAATTCAAATAATATTCACAACCTCTATTTCCAGTTCATATTTTTAATTTAATTATTTATTTTTTTAAGGGGCGAGATTAGCTCAGTGGTAGAGCACTCGACTAATGAACTGGAGGACCAGGTTCAAAACCCGAGCGCGCACTAAAGATTTTTTCTTCTAGTGCCGTCGTTCGAGGGTTGGATTTGGGGTCCCAGATCGTCCCTAGGCCAACCCAGCCTTTAATTAATTTATCAAAGGGTACCTTGGTGCTAATGACTCTAGAAGTCGAAGCAGCAAGGGAAAAACCAGGCGGCCGGAGCATAGTATTGACCACACTATCTCCCTAGTGTGCCGTATAGTCAAGAATCAGATACCTCTACAGTATCTGCCCCTCTGGGCCCTCGGGGCCTGTTACGGGACTGATTTTTTTTTTTTTTTTTTTTTTTTTTTTTTAAGTTTTATTATTTATTTTTTACTTTTTCTTCTTCTTCCCGTTTTTTTAGCTATAATTTATTTTAAGTTGATAATTTATTTAATAATATTTTTTGACGTGACAAAATTTTTAGAAATTAGTTAGTCATAGTGGGACAATTTTCCGCGGGTCAGCGGGTTCCGATTTTCGAAAATATCTGAAACTCATAACTAAATAAGCATAGCTATTATATTCTAAACACCCTAAAAGGAAATCCTATAATTGAATCGGTGAGTGCAGAAACCACGTAAGTCAAGAATTTTATTTACTTAGAATTTTAAATTTCAAAATAATAGAGAAAAAAGATCATAACTCAAAACATAATTTTCCAATAATAAAACATTTCCCCCCCCCCCCACTATCACATCATACATTTATGTTGCTGTCATGCAAAAAGTACATAGTTTTTTTTTTATTTTTAACTCGGCCGCAGGAAATTTTAAAATGTAATGAAAAATGAATTTTAGATTTTTTTAGACTAAAGTAGTTTCTGCTCACCTCGATTTTATTGTAAACGCTAAGTAGATGTATGCATTGTCACTTTGGTAGTAGAATTGTTTTTGATATATACAGTGACTTCGAAGCTTGTCTGTAAATTGTCAATTAATTCTATCAAACAGCGACAAAATTCTCCTGAAAAAGAAAACCAATTAACTATGGGACAATAACAGTTCTTTCTAGAACGGAATAAACACACACAATTAATTGGTAGCGATCCAAATTGACTATTCAATGATCATTCCCAGAAGTTGTACAGGCAATGAACAATTAGTTTAAAAACATTTGATGAAATATTTATAAATTACTCCAAAATATTCGAAAAATGTGTAGAAATAAGTAATATTGAGGTAAAAAGTTATTTATCATTACTATTTTAAAATAAAATAAAAATATAGAAAAAAAAAACTATAGCATAACACTCCAGCCACAATAGTGGACAAATAATTGAAAAATAATAAACGGAAAAAGTAATCCGGAGGATTATAATAACGATCCATTACTGCAATATAATCGTACCGTATCTTACAAATAATTTATTAGTACTTTCTGAAGAAATGTTGTACAAGGAAAATTGAGGTTGCAATCATGCAAGGATTGTTGAAAAAATGTTCTGAACCTTCACTCATTCTATCTACAAGATACCGGAAAATACATCCGTTAAAATTTATATATATATATTGTCAATTTCTATTGACTTGCAGATTCCTCATTTTTAAGAACATTTTCTTATTTCATTAGCTTTAAGAATATATTAATTAAATGGGCTCTTATTACTTGAAATTGGTATACTGAAATGAACTATTTAATAATAAAATATACTTTTTATTTACACGAAATTGAAAATTAATGAAAAAATAAATTGTTGGTTATAGATGATTTTCAATGTGCCCTCCACCCTGGGCAAGACCTTCTCTCGCCAGTACAAGCACAGAATAGCGAGTTTCCACTCTATAGACTGATAGAGGAAAAGTTTCAAAAAACATGATGGCAACACCGCCATGTGAAATCGCTACACGAACTACCATTGAATTCAGGAGATAATTTTATTGCATTTTGGACCTTGGATTTTTTTTCCCTTCAACCAACATGGAATATGTTTAAACATAGTCCTTTGTGGTTGTTTTTCAGAAAAAAAAACTGGCAGAAAATGAGGTTCACAAGGTCGAAATCATCCGATCAGAAAGTATGCCATCCGTCGGAGACAACCGTGCAAAATTATAATCCTCTAAGTTGTCATTTAGTTCCAGGAAATTGGAAATTATCGTACATTCCCCTAGGACTTTCCCCGTTATGGAACAGCCATTGGAGAGAAGGAAATTATCTATCATTAGAGAGAGTTAATTCCACCTTCTAGTACTTCTAGAGCTCTCAAGAGCTGCTCTCGTTTAGTGAAGAGAGTATCGTGAAAGGTGAAACTCTCGAGCACCGAGGTACGAAAAGAGTTTACTAGAACGAATAGTAAATTACGATTCAATCGAAAGTTTGGAGAATCGATATTTGATTGAGAGCGTATATCCGACACAATAACCTACAAAGTTTCTGTATTTCCGAACTACATGAAACTCAGTCGATAAAAAGTATCAAGTAACGACTAATGTGATAGTATTCTAAAGTGACTCAACTCAAAATAAAACCAAACTGAAAATGTTGTGCAATATATTTGTTGTGCAAACTGAAAATGTGTGACTCTTGCCTATGTTGGGAGAATAGCATTAAGCCAGGAAAGTGAGACTAGGGCCCTCTGGCGGACAGCTCTGAAGCTAGATACATACAGGTTTGATGGTTGATAAAAAAAATATTTACCACGTATTTCATAGTCCTAACTAAAAAACACCGATTTTTGAGTTGTGTCACTTTAGAAATACTAGTGCGATTTGTTTAGTTGTAACAAAGGAAACCTCAAGTTCTGACATGTGCTATAAACACTAAAAGTTTTTCTGATATATTATATATCAGATTACATTAAGATTAAGGGAAGTTAATAACATAGGTCAGCAACCAAAAAACTGCGTGTCATTTTTGATTGTTGGTTATGGATTTTTAAATGTTTTAATCGAAAAAAGTCTCTAACTCTAACAAGTCAAATTTTCTAGCAAGCTGACTTTTCAAAATACCTATCGCTTGTGTTTTATTCGGCCTAAAATCGTGAATTCATTAGCAATATGATTTAAATAGGTTTCTATTTTACATTGATATTTAGTCATATCACCCGAAATGTACCATGATACGAAATAAAAGCGACAAGGTAGAGGAGAATGGGGGTGGGATAAGATTGAAGTAAGGAGAAGTGAGAATACGCAAAATCAAGACGTTACAAGTGGAATGAATGTTTTAAAAGTTTTATGCTGAATAGAAAACATGTACATTCTATTTAGTTTGTGTATAACGAAAATGGCGGTGTTTTTTCAACATTTTATTTTTATGTGCCTACCCCTCATATTTTGCCAGAAAAATATCCGTGATTGACAAAAATAGTGATTATTTTTGGATTCATCACACCAAACATCATTCAATTCAGCTGGAAGATTCAGTGATCTTATTTAATTTATTTTTAAGAGTTTATGACACAATTTTACCGACTAAAATTTCGCAACATTTCGAGGGGGGCTGCAGCCCCCTCAGCCCCCCTTATATACGCCCATGACTTACAACTGCAGGCAACTCAAATACTTAAATATTCCTATTCGACCTACTGTCAAAAGTTAGCCCTAACATAGATAAACTCCTCAAACATTTGAAATCCAAACATTTATACACCAAAATGTATATAATTCAAATAATATTCACAACCTCTATTTCCAGTTCATATTCTTAATTTAAATATTTTTTTTTTTTAGTTTTATTATTTACTTTTTCTTCTTATTCAAGTATTTTTAGCTATATTTTATTTTATGTTGTTAATATATTTATTTATATTTGTTGACTTGACCCAACCTGTTGACATTAGTTTCTCAGACTGAGAAAATTAAGACTGGAAAAATAGAAAACTTATGCATTCTATTTAGTTTGTGTATAACGAAAATTACGGTGTTTTTTTCTACATTTTATTTTTATGTGCCTCATATTTTGTCAGAAAAAAATGTCCGTGATTGACAAAAATAGTGATTATTTTTGGATTTATCGCTCCAAAAAACATTCAATTCAGCTGGAAGATTCCTTGCAGCTCTTATAAATAAACTTCTTTGCAGACCTGTACAATGTATACATTATTAAAGTGGGAATAGAGCATATTTTGATCTTAAAACATGTTTTCACTAAGAAAATATATTTCCTGCAAAGGGGAAGGATTCCTGTATTCACATACTTCATGATCAGCAACGAAGAAACAGAATGTTTCGTACATAATGGATATATGCATTTTGACGGATCTCTTCTACAGTGCTCTGGCGAGAGCACGCAAATATTCTAATGAAGACCGAAAACGAGGAGCTATAAGAAGAAATAGTTTATTTTTTTCCTATTTAGGAAAGCTTAGAAAAGTCCAATTAAACATAATAGCCACTTTAATAAAAATGGCTTTACCTGTTTTGCGTTTTCGGGTGCCCCTTCAGGAGCCTAATAACTATAAGTATTTTTTATAAGTACAGCCTCATGAAAATAGGAGAACCTTATTATGTTACAATTATTGTTACTAACATAAATTATTATTAGTTAATTAATATTAATCGTAATAATTTTTATAATAACTGTCCAGGAGTAATCTAAAAATGTTTCATTGTAAGCGGGTTAATTGTCGCTAAGCGATTGTATCAAAATGATAATTTTCTGCAGTAAAGACCATCATACTGAAACGGCACGTGACATAGGCAATGTGTTTTTAAAACCCATGAAATTAAAACAGATTTATCAGGCCCTTCTTGACATCGGCATACCACGCCGATACTGATCCTCCACAGAGAACCAGTCACCATGAACGGGTAATCCTGGACGAATGGAAGGCTTGTAAGCTCTGTACAAACCATTGCTTATCCCATCAGTCTAGTCTTCTGAGTCACTCTCCTTCCGGCGAGGGATCTACTGACTCAGAAAAGATTAAATGTCAAATTCCATTCCACGTGGGCTGTAATTGACAAATAGAGGCAACGTTCTTGATTTGACATGCTCCGGGCGTGAATGCATTCTACTCTCCACAGTTAATAAAGCTATGCTTCCGGAAATTTATAATTTGACGAAAAAAAGATAAGCTATGTAATTGACGGAAAATTAATGAAATTAAAAGACATTTAGAAACCATGAATGAGATATTTGTAAAAGTACAGATATTATCCAAATTTATTAGTATTTAATGATTCAATAATATTCCATTTAGCTATTAGCTTCGTAAACTGGGAACATTCCTAAATAACGAACACAATAAATACAAAATATTCCAGTATCTTATATTTATAAATTTCTAAGTTTTAATAATAATAATTACAATATCACTAAACAACAATTACAAATAAAAGTATACCTTATTAGGGCTGGAATGTAACAAATTGAACATTACATGCAACAATAAATATTATGTATGTTATAAAAGCTCTTGTAACAATTCATCCCCAAAAAAACATAAATGTGAAATAGAGGCCAAGTTCCTGCCACCACAAAGAAACACTCCCTTCCTCAAAAATATCCCCTCCTAAAACCCCCCAAAAACGCCTTACCATTCTACACTCCAAAAAAGTAGTATGGGTTGGTGTATTAATTCAACCAAAAATATTTGCCAATACAAGAGATGATACAAGAAAGAAATGGCCAAGTTCATTACTTGGAAGACCTCATAGTTACTTACTAAGAACAGTAAAGACACTTCAACTGACCTTTAAAAACAACAATAAAAATACTTATATCCAGTTACTAAAATATCACTTTCCTCAACCAGGTATATTCTTAAACTTGGCAATGTTTAGTTTTTATCTAAAGATAATTTCGGCACAAAAAAAACATTGCCAAGTTTAAGAATATACCTGGTTGAGGAAAGTGATATTTTAGTAACTGGATATAAGTATTTTTATTGTTGTTTTTAAAGGTCAGTTGAAGTGTCTTTACTGTTCTTAGTAAGTAACTATGAGGTCTTCCAAGTAATGAACTTGGCCATTTCTTTCTTGTATCATCTCTTGTATTGGCAAATATTTTTGGTTGAATTAATACACCAACCCATACTACTTTTTTGGAGTGTAGAATGGTAAGGCGTTTTTGGGGGGTTTTAGGAGGGGATATTTTTGAGGAAGGGAGTGTTTCTTTGTGGTGGCAGGAACTTGGCCTCTATTTCACATTTATGTTTTTTTGGGGATCTCATTGCTTTTTTCTAAGTATTAAATAGAATTTAGTTGCCGCATACCTACTGGCTTTTGTACTTCATATAAAACCAGGGTCTTTGGATTCTGCATAAGGTTCTCCATACTGCTTGATATTT
Organism: Gonocerus acuteangulatus; assembly: GCA_946811695.1. Taxonomy (NCBI): domain Eukaryota; kingdom Metazoa; phylum Arthropoda; class Insecta; order Hemiptera; family Coreidae; genus Gonocerus; species Gonocerus acuteangulatus. Next base: position 67,109,552 of record OX328127.1, on the reverse strand, counting down.
GATACCAATAATCAACCTACATACATCTAATCACTAGACTAGAAAAGTTAGAAGCTCTTCCAAATGACATTACTTTAGAGGACAAATTGATTGCTCTCTTTACTAAACTATTACACAGTAAAACACAGGAACCTTATCCCGAGGATAAAGATCACAATAGGGAAAGTGTAGAAGGCCTTCAAGAAAAATATAAGAACAAAAATGACTCGACTTTGAAAAACTTAGTATCTGTTTTGAAGTATATTATGCAGTGAACCCCTACGACTTTATTTACTACATTTAAGAAAGAAGTCAGAACTGTTTTTAAGATGCGTCGAAATGTTTTTTAAAACATCAAATATAGGTTCTCCTTACCAAGACGATTCATTTGATACCCCACATGATGGGTTTCAGAAGGAATGATGGCATTTCGATGGAGCAAGAAGTAGAAAACGTCATAGGTAATATGACACTCCCGTATCAAGACCTACCTGCGTGCCAAGTTTGGTTAAAATAGGCCAAACGGTGTGAATTGGTATAAGGAACAAACATACAGACAGACAGCTGAAAGACCTTTTTTACCTAGCCTAGTGCATTCCCCGGACCAAGGCCTACCTGTGTGCCAAGTTTGGTCAAAATCGGTCAAATGGTGTGAATTTGTGTACGGAACAAACATGCAGACAGACAGCTGATAGACGATTTTGACTAGCCTATGGCACTACCCGGATAAAGACCGACATGTGTGTCAAATTTTGTCAAAACCGGTCAAACGGTGTGTATTTGTATAAGGAACAAACAGACAAACAGACAGCTGATAGACAATTTTTCCTAGCCTATGATTCTCCCCGTATCAAGACCCATCTGTGTCCCAAGTTTGGTCAAAATCGGTCAAACGGTACGGATTTGTAAGAGGAACAAACATACAGACAGAAAGCTGGTATAAGATTTTTACCGAGCCTGTATGCGTCTCTATTTGTTTCTTAAAACATCAAATATAGGTTCTTCATACCGAGACAATTCATTTGATACTCCACATCATGGGTTTCGGACGGAATGACGGGTTTCCGATGGAAGTACAAAACTGGCACGCCCCCGCCCCGGAAGCGGAGTCAAACACAACTTTTCGCGATTTTTCGATTTTTTCCTTTAATAACACCTTCATATCTATCTTCATGCAAAATTTCAAGTCTCTAGCATCATGGGAAGTGCCTAATAATTTTGATGAGTCAGTGAGTGAGTGAGTGAGTGAGTGAGTGAGTGAGTCCTATAAATCCCGATTTTCGATCGCTTATATCTCAGAAACTATTCGATGTAGAATTATGAAAATTTCCAGTTTTACTCACATCCAGTAGTTTAATACCTGTGTAAAATTTCATAAATTTATCTTCACCTGGTTGAAAGTTATGAGAGGGTAAAAATCGGCTCTAAGACCGCCTGTAATATACACACAGTATGCTTAGGCCGGAACTTGGCCTGGCGCACTACCGTGCGCCTAGATTATTGCTTTGCGTTAAGTTGCTAAAGGATAATTAAAAGTTGATTACAAATAAATCTATATATATAAAAATCACGTGTCTGTCAGTTTATTTCTTTGTTCGTTCCTAATACAAATCCACACCGTTTGACCGATATTGACCTAACTTGGAATAATGGTAGGTCTTGCTACAGGAAGTCTCGTAGGCTAAGTCAAAAATTTCTACGAGCTGTCTGTCTGTATGTTTGTTCCTTATACAAATCCACACCTTTTGACCAAACGTGGCACACAGGTAGGTCTTGACACGAGGAGAGTCATAGGCTAGGTTAAAATCGTCTATGACTCACAGTTCGGAGATCAAGGGTTCGAAACAATGAACCCAAATTGTTACAGATTTGCGTTATTATATCAATATTAATTATTTGGGTACTAATTTATTTTTGCTTTTTTTTTATTAATATTTGAATGCAATATTATATAAATTAATATATATATATATATATATATATATATATATATATATATATATTTATGTTGGAAAGATCAATAAATAAATAACAATTGTTTTAGGACAGTTGGGAGTTTTGGACCAACGTCCAGAAAAATCAAATGTGAAGAATTTATATATATATATATATATATATATATATATATATATATATATATATATATATACATATACATATATATATATTTATATATATATATTTATATATATTTATATATGTATATTTATATATATATATATATATATATATATATATATATATATATATAATTTGTTTTCTCCTTACAGTAACCCTGCAAGAAGGGAGTTTATTTTTGTCTGCAAGTCTCATGCAATAATCAGCATACCACTTGCATTTGTATATTAACATATATATATATATATATATATATATATATATATATATCTATATATGTATATATATATATATATATCTATATCTATATATGTATATATATATATATATATATATATATATATATATATATATGCCTCTTAATATTGAAAAATTATTTTTACAGTTTCGAATAATAACATAACATGAACGTAACTCTATTATAAGTGCCTAAAATTCAGAACGTTCTACGTACTAAACCCTATATAGAGCAAGATAATTTATAAAATTCTGGACAGTAAAATTTTTAAATTAGACAATTGCTTCTCCAATTAGCCCTCTAACCACATACAGAGGGCTACTTGGAGAAGCAATTGTCGAATTTAAAAATTGTCGTGTCCAGAATTTTTATAAATGCATAATGGCTATAATAGGATTTATCTGTAATACAAAAAAACATGTCTCCAATACACGATGTTAATAGTTTTCTTTATTTTAGTGGACTTGATGTTGGTTTCCCGTTTTCACTGGCTCCTCGAACCAAAATTCCAAGTTTTAATATGCGGCTAAGTAATAATGAACAAAACCATGATTTAAATCACTCATATTCTCGATCCCAAAATGGTTGACCTTTTTTTCTGCGCTATTTGGCGTCTGCTGGCGTCCTTCGGACGATGCTCCTAACTCAACGAGCTATCAGTGGATCTGATAGCTTGCTTAAATATTCAACAGTTTTGTCCAGGCGGCTCGGTCATTAATATATTTAAATGGCAGGCTATCTCTCAGAAAATATCAGATACAGAAGATAGGATGGGAGAAATTTATATTATATGTCGGTCGTTCTGAAGCCTCCGGCCTCAATCTAAAGTCACCAGAAATGCCTCTGATAATTATAATTGCATTTAATTTATCATGTAAATATACGTAACTAGAAGTTTTACAACATATTTATCAGTTTAACTGATTTAATTCAAAATTATAAATATTTAAGTTTTCTGAATGCCTTCACCATTTCGTTAATAACACAGGCACATAATTTCTTATGTATTTCGACAAGCCAAATCTGAATCGGGAGTCCACTTGACCCCATCACCTGAGGTTTAAGGGCATTTGAAGGGCATAATTCGAATGAAGCCGCTTAAGATGAAATAGCTAGAGATTCCATGGTTTTGGGGGTCGCTGAATTCGAATCCTAGTTCTGTTTCAATTTGGCGCAAAATCAAGGTAATTTAATGGAAAAATATGTTTATTTTGCGAAAAATGTATTTTTCACTGCAAATTCTGAAAGAACTGATAATTTTACGTCCAGATATGTGTTTTTTTTTTTTTATAGTTTTATATTTCTATACTAGTCCTTAAGGTCACTTTATGTTCCAATAAAAAATACGATTATGTGGTTTCATAGAACAAAGCTAATACGTTATTATGTTCTGGGTGTCCTAAATTTGAATCCTGGGTCAGGTTGAAGGAATGAACTCGTTAAAAAAGAAATAACTAGAGCTTCCGTGGATTTGAAAGTCGCTGAATTCGAATCCGGGGTCCGTTTAATTCTATCGGGGAGTTCCCTACGAACGGTTTACTCTTTGATATTTATAGCATGTTGTTACTTTATGCAAAGAAAAAAACAAAAAACAATTCCGTTAGATGTATACAGAGATGGGCAGATTCGTATTCGTAAATCCGAATCCGAATTTGATTCACAGCACCTTGACGTGTAAATCCGAATACGAATACATTCGTATTTAAAAGTGTGAATCCGAATGGATTCAAATTTGCAAGTGTGAATCCGAATCCGAAATTTGGATTCACACATATGAATCCGAATCTATTCGGATTCACACATATGAATCCGAATCCATTCGGATTCACATCTATGAATACGAATCCATTCGGATTCACATCTATAAATACGAATCCATTCGGATTCACACTTGGATTCACTGAAAATTTCCATTCAAAAGGCCTATATAAATAAATAAATGCCTATCTGTACCTCACTACAGGTCGTGTTTTGAGTGTTAGCGTATTTTCTTATGTATATTTATTAGCGTCAAACAAAGTAATTGACCCGAAAATTAATATGAACAATTTCCTGCCATTTAGAGCTCCCAAGTATTTATCTATGAAATGTAGTTTTTATTGAATCAAAATATGGAATTGTGATTTCTTAAGATTCTCACGTACACAAAAGTGTCAACACCACACAGCAACATCACATGAATAAGAGCGAGGATTTATACGGTAATATTTATATGGTTTTATAATTCTGTGAACGCTTGGAACAATTTTAATTTAATATAGAGTCTTTTGTAGGGTTAAATGAGATCATAAGGCTGTATCTGTTGAATATGTTTATTTATAATTGAAATTAAAATAATTCAATTCAAATAAATTTAGGTAACTATCTAAATAATACATAATACAAACATGTTGAAACTTGAAAAAATGAAGAAAGGAAAAGTTACTGAATTAGGAAAATTAATTGATTGTTTCTATTATTAGGATGAAGCATTTGCTCGTAAAACCACACGTTGTTCAAACTTCTCGTCACTTAGCCGATTTGATTTTGGTGTGTTCGCCATCTTCGCATATGAAAATAGTCTCGCAACCTGCGCACCCGACGGCAGTGGGGTATTGTATTTTTTAAAAATGTTGTGATTGCTGGGGTAATTTCGAAGCATTTCCAAACTGGACTTCTTTTCTTCAAAGTATCGTTTCATAATAACGCCAGCCTTGTTCATTAGGTCGTCAGGATGAGTTGGAGCGACGGTATCGTTCTCCCCAAAATCATAAAAGTCTCCTAAGAGTGGATCTGATTCCATGCTGTTGTCCTCGTTTTCGTCTGGGTCGTTTGCCAAGTATTCGTATATAAGACATTTGAAATGGGTTAATAACTCTTCAACTCGATCATTGACACAAGGCCACCATACTTTTTTAAATTTTGGATAAGAAAGAGCTGCTACAGCTGCATTTTTCCCTTCCACCGAGTTGAATTCAAAGAACGTGGCGAAGCGGCGGTTCACACTGTTCAAGTAAGCCGTTGCAATCGGGCCGCAATATTGCAGATCAGACCCATAATACGCGTCCTTATCCCCTTGCAATGAATCTATTGCCTCGGCCACTGGCTTTGAACATTTTAAAAATTCTTGTAGATGGGGGAATTCCTCGTCGCTAAAGGAAGATGTCATATGCAACTTCCGATTGATTTCGTCCATGTGGCATTTCACAGCCAAAATCACCTTCAACGAATCGTACAGGCTGTTCTACCGGGTTTCAGCGGGTCTGGGGAGGGATCGACCAATGATCTCTTCAAGCACTTCTGCTGTTTTTGGCCTGTTTGAAATACGCCACAGAATGTTGCACTTTTTTATTGCTGACTCATGCAGTGACAGCAGGCCTGAATTTGATTGGATTGTATTATGAATATCAGTGCTTGCACATAATGCCAAGGTGTGAGCACAACACCTTAGATGAAAAGGTAATGCTGCAACAACATCATCGTCAACCGACACCCACAGTTCGTCATCAGCGTCACCAGGATTATCCAGTTCCTCGTCTTCTACGTTCGTAGACCTCAGATGCACTCCAAAAACTCCAAAAGATTTTAGAAATTTGCTCCCATTATCGGTTACCGTAGCCATGATCTTATCCGGGGTCAATCCGTATTTACAATTAATCCCGTTTAATGTGGTAGCGATTCTATCGAAAGTATGTGAACCTTTGAAACGACTGAACGCTAGAGCTGTTGCCTTCCTATTATTATTGTTGTATATTTTTGGAGTGAAGGATGCTAAGGCGTTCTTCGCGGGTTTTAGGAGGGGCTATTTCTCGTTTTTGGGGAGGGGAGTGATTCTTGGATGGGGGGGGGGGTGGAACTTGGCCTCTATTTAACATTTATCAACAGTTAATGACAATGCAGATGCTATTTCCCTTGAAATAGCATCTCAAAAACCCGGAGGAACATCCTGTACGATTCGTTGAATGTGATTGTGGCTGTGAAATGCCACATGGACGAAATCAATCGGAAGTTGCATATGACATCTTCCTTTATCGACGAGGAATTCACCTATCTACAAGAATTTTCAAAATGTTCAAAGCCAGTTGCCGAGGCAATAGATATATTGCAAGGGGATAAGGACGCGTATTATGGGTCATTGTTGCCGACAATTTTAGCTGTGAGGTTAAAACTGCAGAAATTGGCTACGTCTGATCTGCAATATTGCGGCCCGATTGCAACGGCTTACTTGAACAGTGTGAACCGCCGCTTCGCCACGTTCTTTGAATTCAACTCGGTGGAAGGGAAAAATGCAGCTGTAGCAGCTCTTTCTTATCCAAAATTTAAAAAAGTATGGTGGCCTTGTGTCAATGATCGAGTTGAAGAGTTATTAACCCATTTCAAATGTCTTATATACGAATACTTGGCAAACGACCCAGACGAAAACGAGGACAACAGCATGGAATCAGATCCACTCTTAGGAGACTTTTATGATTTTGGGGAGAACGATACCGTCGCTCCAACTCATCCTGACGACCTAATGAACAAGGCTGGCGTTATTATGAAACGATACTTTGAAGAAAAGAAGTCCAGTTTGGAAATGCTTCGAAATTACCCCAGCAATCACAACATTTTTAAAAAATACAATACCCCACTGCCGTCGGGTGCGCAGGTTGAGAGACTATTTTCATATGCGAAGATGGCGAACACACCAAAATCAAATCGGCTAAGTGACGAGAAGTTTGAACAACGTGTGGTTTTACGAGCAAATGCTTCATCCTAATAATAGAAACAATCAATTAATTTTCCTAATTCAGTAACTTTTCCTTTCTTCATTTTTTCAAGTTTCAACATGTTTGTATTATGTATTATTTAGATAGTTACCTAAATTTATTTGAATTGAATTATTTTAATTTCAATTATAAATAAACATATTCAACAGATACAGCCTTATGATCTCATTTAACCCTACAAAAGACTCTATATTAAATTAAAATAGTTCCAAGCGTTCACAGAATTATAAAACCATATAAATATTACCGTATAAATCCTCGCTCTTATTCATGTGCTCTTATGTGATGTTGCTGTGTGGTGTTGACACTTTTGTGTACGTGAGAATCTTAAGAAATCACAATTCCATATTTTGATTCAATAAAAACTACATTTCATAGTTAAATTGAGTTTATTTATGCCAACGTTTCGGTTTGACATGTAAGCCTTCTTCAGGGCTATGGAGGAGAGGAAGAACTATCCCGTTTCATGGTGGCTACATTTCTCGGCAGAACGTACGACTTGGGGCTCTAAATAGTAGGAAATTGTTCATAATAATTTTCGGGTCACTTACTCAGTTCGACGCTAATAAATATACATAAGAAAATACGCTAACACTCAAAACACGACCTGTAGTGAGGTACAGATAGGCATTTATATATATATATATAGGCCTTTTGAATTGAAATTTTCAGTGAATCCAAGTGTGAATCCGAATGGATTCGTATTTATAGATGTGAATCCGAATGGATTCGTATTCATAGATGTGAATCCGAATGGATTCGTTTTTATAGATGTGAATCCGAATGGATTCGGATTCGGATTCATATGTATGAATCCGAATAGATTCTGAGCCAAATACCGATAATATCAAAATGACCTAGTGGGTTTTAGCGCTTTATATTAATTAAATTAAACCTGCAGTCATAAATGATATGTTAACTCAAACAGTTTTGTTTGTTGACACCACTGCAGTTAAAATCGGGCTATCTGTTCACCAGGCACTATTTTTGTTTCCTGCGCTTGATATCTTCAAACAAAACTGTTTGAGTTGTTTCTTCATTCTTCGAGTAATTTAAAGGTTTAAGTTTAATGAAATAAATCTTTCAATATTTATATATGTATTTGGGCAGTAAACCTCGATTTTTTTTGCTTGTTTTTTTTTTTTTTTAAATATAGGAGTAAGAATTCCTGATTTGTTTCGGTTTTCTACTAGGAATTCAAACTAGTTACTGACAAACCATAATGTTATTCAACCTTTTGTAACTGGAAATAACTTAATTATAATAAACCCTCTGCTCCTCGACATCCATCTTAGAAGAATGCAAGGTCTCAGCTCATTTAACATTCTGAAATCTATCCCTAAATGAGGCTATTTAGGAATCCTGAAAAGTCAATTTCAGCTCCCAATTAGACGGTCAGGTCGTCCGAGGTTGTTTATTATACTACGGAAGTGTCACAACTTACGAACACCACAAGATGGTTGATTCATAATTAAGAAGAATCTCGCCTTTCAACATTGCTCGAATATCGCGGTGTTTCGCTTTATATATTGGCAAATAAACATGAGTTTCCGCAATAAAGGCGTTTCAACTGGGTAAATTTAATAACTCTAAAAGATTTTGAATTTCCTTGTAAACGTTTATATATTTAAGATGTTGCGTAATATGTTCGAAAGTTTGCGTAACCCCTGTCAGAAATTTGTGGAAACATGGTTCAGATTCTTTTTCTGCAGCCTGTAAGTAAATTTTAACCCATTAACGACTAATAATTGTTATGAATTTCGCTGTTTCCTATTTCACAATGCCGTAGCTGTAGATGTGCTGGGAATGGCATATCCGTAGTCGTGTAAGCACAACTTTCTCTTTCGATGTTCTTTTGTGCCACTTTGATTTTCCGTTTTAAATGAAATTTTAATGATGCATGAAGTTGGTATAACACTTGACTGTCAATTTGCCTAAAAGTCAGGTAGTACTGTCGTATTTATTGTTTTCTTGCCCTGAAAAAGGGCTGGTTTCTTATTTTTACGTCAGATTAGTGAAAGATAAGCACAAGGCATATTTTCGATGTTTCGCGTCCATTCCATTCATTAGAAATATATAACAACATATTTATTCAGTAACAAGTGATAAACAGGTTCTGTTTTGGACTCGTTTCCTGTTCTGCCGTAGGATCTGCTTATAGAATTGATTCTTTGAAGATAAATGTAGGTGTTCCATATTACATAGGAAATAGAAATACTGTTTGTTTTAAATTGTAAGTTTTTATACATATATTTGCGTTTTTGTGATTAAATACTTTATATATATATATATTGTTTCAAATCTTTGGAGGTTTCTGATCTAGTAAACCAGTATCCATATGTTCAGACTAATTTATTTAAAAATTACGCCCGACATGTTTTGTGCCTTGGTCGCAGCGCTTCAGGGGCACTTTTTGATAGGAAGTCCCAAGTGCCAAGTTTCGTCGCAATATATAAAATGCTAGCATATTAGTGTCTACCTTCCCCTTCCTTGAGATGAACCAATTAAACTGGTTGATAAAGCCGTCCAATTAGTTTCTTGTGGTAGTGATATAACCAAGTTTCCTGGCGAAAAAACAAAAATTGTGGCCGTACATTTTAATCTGTTAATACCCTTTATGTGTTTATGTCTGGTATATATTTCATCGGAGCGTCGAATTTATGAAGAGATATTTCAAATATACTTTCATGTGAGCAGCCTCAATAGCTACATTACTACAGAAAATGTTAATAAATATTAAAAAGAAAGCTATTTTGCATCATTAATAAGATTCATCACTAGGACCACCTAATCCAATGAATCTATGTTCATCCGTGTGACAAGTTCGCGTGCTGCCATGACTTCCAGGAGATTTTTTGCCTTAAATACTTGACACTCCAACCCAATAAGTAGGACCACCTTCATTTGCACGATTTTTTATCCCTTTATTGCAATTTTTATAATTATTATTAAATAGAGCGGTAGAGAGAGGCAAGGATGAACAGCCTGAGGCCGTGCTATTTCTGCCCGTGAGTCCAGACTGGCTGATTGTATCTCAGACAGCTTATTTAGAATGTTCGCATGTTCGTGTGCGGTTATGACCGTCGAGGGAGTGTCTATGCATAAAATGATTAGGGAACGGGACCGGTGAGTGCAGCTCCTTCTCTTAAATCGTTCATTGACCATCCGACCGATCAGAACATACAGTTTACATTCATTAAGAGTTGATGCGTTTTTAAGCCTTCTAATGACTAAAATTTTTCTTAGTATTGTAACTCAAATACTACAGAGATAGCGTGGCAGTGAAATTCCACGCGGAGATTTGGGGAAAAATCGAAATATATTCGAAATAAAATTGTGAGGGATATTACTATCTTGTAACTTTTTTTAATCGTTTTAATGTGCTAAAATTCATTCTTAACTAATTGAAACAGATATCCAAGAGTATCTATGTGAAGAATTTAGTTTTAAATGGGCAAAAAATACTATTTTTGGACTGAAGTCCCCATGCCCAGTGAACGCGATGCTGATTTGAAGATGATTTTTTGAACGAGCTACGATTGGCCCCTTCTTAATTCTTAAGTTTTTCTTTTCTTTTTCATTACAAAAAATTGTACCCATTTTAGTTATATTTATTACTAGAATGTATGAAAAAAAATAAAATAGGGAAGAAATGAACATTTAAAATATTAAACTTTAAAGACATTTTCTCAAAACTATGTTTTTCTAATCGGGCGATACTCTGGCGTCTTCAATTTTTGCCCGATCAACTTCAAATTATATCTGGTGCTTCCTAATGATATTTACTAGTAAAGTTCGTAGGTTTTTTTTTTTTTTTGATTCGTTAAACTATAACGATTTTACTCCTATAAAGTAAAAAACTTTAATAAAAGTTTTAAATTAAAATTATCTCTTATTTGACATGCAAGATGGAATGTACAGTACAGAAACTGCATGACAGCACTTTCCTCATCAATCGGTCATTAACACTTTCCAATTCCAAAAACAATTATTGATACATTTTTTCTAATCTTCATCCACCCCGAAAATGACCCCCTTAAAATGTATATATATATATACATATACCTGTGTAGCATTCCCCTAGAAACGGTTGAACGAGTTCGTTTATCACCAAATCGGTCCATCTCGAGGGGGGACGAACAGATAGCAGATGTTTAATAAAAAAATGTTATATGTTATAATTATAATAAAATGTTAAATTTCTGTTAATTTATTTAGATTAATTTTAAAAATTTAGTTGAAATTCAGTAGCTGTTTAAGTTTAAGTTTGTAAAACCAATCCCTCAGCTTGTTTTTGCCTGGTTTGATGTTTGTTTTTATCATAAATTAAGGATATTATTATGGTAGGTATTATCTCCTTCTGATGGCAATAAGCCAAGAGGATTAGTTTTTATTATTATTATAGCAATGCTTCTAAAATATATTTCTATAGGTACTCATCTATGTCACAATTCTTTTTTATTTATTTTTTATTTTTTATTTTTTTTTGCTTAACAAAGACTATCTTTCAATTGATGAAGATTTGAAGACAATTGTCAAAAATTTATTCGTGAGTGCAACCTCAAAACAGCATTCCTAACATGAAAACGACTTTGAAGTCCTACAAATACCTTCGACGTCTTTGAACTACGTGAAATCACTGTATCATTTCGGTCTTGCAGATAATACTCTCGCCCACAAAAAAATCATTCAGCTCATCTGCAGTTGAAAATAAAGAAAGAAGGAAAACCAGTATGTGGTAAATGTTAAAAGTAAAAAAAAAAAAATGACACCAACGTTCTCAGAATGTAATTATTAGAATTTGTGTCCACAGAAAGAAATTGAGTAGAGTTAGCGTTCATGGAGCGGAAAGTATTTGTCATCAGAAACAACTAAAAGGACTTCCGCAATACTTGAAAACGATTCCGGGAAACCGTGCGACATCCCCAGGAAAAAAAGTAGATTAGAAGAGGGACAAGGGGGATGAGATAGGCCGTCAAACGGAATAAATAAATAGAGCCGGGAAGAAAACGAGATTGCCGTGAAGGACGGAGGCGAGTGAAAATAGAAAAAAACCCGCGAAAGAAAAGAGGACTCGTCGAAGCGGAAAACTAGGTTCTTGTTCGATTCCTCTAGGATTAACCCGAGGACTAGTTGGGGCTTCATCAGCAACAAGAAATCTGAAATTAGTTGTCTTGCTGCTTTTATGAAGAAATGTCTCTAGTTGCATGTATCTTTTAGATTAAGATACTTATACCCTGCATTATGACGCAAACAACAGGACATATGAGTCGCTCGGTGGACTGATGTCCACTTTGCAAATTTTTTCAACCAATTTTCCATTAGCAAAAGAGATGGGCGAAATTGGCAGAAGCACTTGAGTTCTGCAGGAGCTCAGTTCAATACTTAGGCCCGCAACTAAACATTTTACCTTTTAGTGTACCTGTTATACTTCATGAATAAATAAATAAGTATATGTATATATACTACCTGAATACCCGTGCTTCGTCATGGCAATTAAGTAGTTATTTTATTGCGTTAAATAACGTATCATTAAAATTAACGCTACTATATAATTTTGTGCAGTTTATTATAGCACGGTTCCCGTCATACTGTATTTGATTCATCTATTGATAAGTAATCAAAGTATAATGTTTCTTGACACTTGGGCGCTACGGACCAGTGTCAACGTAGAGATAACACGTAATCTATTGGTTACCATTAAAAGGAGGTTAACCAGTTCAAGTTAAAATTCGTTGTCCATAATAAATGTATTTTAAAATTTGAAAATTGATGTTTCCAACATGTCATTTGGAATCAGCCATTATATAATAAAACACTTGCAGCTTGCAGCTTACAATTGGTCGAACAACACCGGACTCCATTATTAAAGGCTTCTCCGAATATGTTAGGTCAGAAATTAACAAACGTTTTCGGTGATAAATATTTGAAATTTAGTTTCAATTTCACCGTATTCCACAAATAGTTTTGTATGTGAATTGGCTTCCACTGGGATGTGAATATTTCATCCGAAAGTGCTTATTTTTGCGGTATTTCTCGGAAGGTTATGGATGGTAAATTATACACATATATATATATATATATATATATATATATATATATATATATATATATATATTTGATATAATAACATAAATATGAATAATTTTTTTTTTTGAAGAGTAAAAAATATTTTTCTGCTCAAATAATGCCACCTTTCTTGTAGAAATATACCCGAGGAAAAAACTAACGTTAAAAAAAAAGAGGCCAAGTTCCAGGCTCCTCCCAAAAACAGCTTGCCTATGAATGTTATGATATCATAGTATGCAGCCAGGTTTTAGCCCTTTACTATCTTGTCAAGAAACTAAAAATATCCTCTTTTTGGGTGTTATTGCATCGATAAAGGCCCCCTTTATCTTCTCACATATCTTCCATTTGCATACAGTGATCCGTTACGATTTTATTATATGTATGTAATAATCAGCGTTTTTGTATAATAATTATCAGCATTTTCGTTTAACTAAAATATTATATACAATATTTTTCAGGCGGAAGGTCAATAAAAAAGAATTAACAAAGTCAATTCGTTTATTCTTGCTCTACATGTTTGTTGCACAAGATTTATATTGGAGAGTCATCGCAGTTACTTAGAAAGAGAATAAAACAGCACGTAAAAAATGTGGATGATCAGGATAATAAAACTGCTCTGGCTAACCATTCTATAAAATATAAGCATGTATTTGACTTCGCAAATGTAGAAATCATAGAAAAGGAAAAAAACTTGACAAAAAGAAAAATAAAGGAAAACATTCATATCATAGAAAACAGGAAGAAAATGGTTAACAAAAAAAACTGATATAAAATATTTAAATAGTATATTTTTCAATTTGCTAAGCAAAATTTAATTAAATTTTATCTCTTGACAAAATCTAAAAATTTATTTTATTTTAATATAATGGACTTATCTTGTTCTGGATGATCGATTTTTGGAATCTATCGATTTTACACAGCTGATCGACGCTATAAGTAGATAATAGTAACCTCATATTGGACGTGGCCATTGTACAGGAAGGTTCGCCTTAATACAATTAGGCTGTATGTTTTAGTTTAGTGAGTTTTTGGCTCCTGAAGAGGCACCTGAGGCGTGAAACATGTAGAGCGAGAATAAATGAATTGAATTTGTTAATTCTTTTTTATTGACCTTCCGACTGAAAAATATTGGATTTAAGAAGATTGGGTCACTATAAAATATAAAATATTATACACTGTCAGGTATAAAAAGGATTTCCAAATAAATTCCATACTATAAAACAGCCTACATGCCTATAGAGTAAATACCCGCCATAATTTTGGGATAGGAGGTTAATAGGGGGTGTTTCCACCTGCAACCCACCGCAGATAGTCTCATTGACAAAATAATATTTACTGACCCCCGCATCTGTTGCAGCGGTTACCAGATGTGTGGAGCCTTCGCTTTGGCCATTTCACCGCTTTTTAGTACTTTTTTTTTTTTCAAAAACCCTCCCCTCGTTGTAGGTTAATGGTTTCGAATTCAGCAAACTGGGAGAGTAATTTTCACAGACAACCGAAGGGCAGGGGCGTTTCACATAAATCTCCACCCTAAAATAGACGTTCCCATTGTAGACAATAAATGCCCTATTCTTCCACCCCACGTTCGTTCAGAGTGATGAACATTAACTAACCGTTCTTCTTATTAATCCACTAGCTCTTATTTAGTATTTATCTTTACTTATCTTTTATTTAAAACTAGATACAACTATTATTTAATAACAACATTATAAATTTTAATACAAATAAAATAAAACAATAGGTAATTTAATCAAAAAATTCTAGAAGCAAATGTCATATAAATCTATACGTTTATCTATACATATGTATATATTCATACATGCAATGTATCAAAATCGTAAGATATAAATAAAAATTGAATTCACTGGATATATTAGGTCTTAAACAAGGAAAAATATCTGACGAATAGATTTTACGTATATATATATATATATATATATATATATATATATATATACGTAAAATCTATTCGTCAGATATTTTTCCTTGTTTAAGACCTAATATATCCAGTGAATTCAATTTTTATTTATATCTTACGATTTTGATACATTGCATGTATGAATATATACATATGTATAGATAAACGTATAGATTTATATGACATTTGCTTCTAGAATTTTTTGATTAAATTACCTATTGTTTTATTTTATTTGTATTAAAATTTATAATGTTGTTATTAAATAATAGTTGTATCTAGTTTTAAATAAAAGATAAGTAAAGATAAATACTAAATAAGAGCTAGTGGATTAATAAGAAGAACGGTTAGTTAATGTTCATCACTCTGAACGAACGTGGGGTGGAAGAATAGGGCATTTATTGTCTACAATGGGAACGTCTATTTTAGGGTGGAGATTTATGTGAAACGCCCCTGCCCTTCGGTTGTCTGTGAAAATTACTCTCCCAGTTTGCTGAATTCGAAACCATTAACCTACAACGAGGGGAGGGTTTTTGAAAAAAAAAAAAGTACTAAAAAGCGGTGAAATGGCCAAAGCGAAGGCTCCACACATCTGGTAACCGCTGCAACAGATGCGGGGGTCAGTAAATATTATTTTGTCAATGAGACTATCTGCGGTGGGTTGCAGGTGGAAACACCCCCTATTAACCTCCTATCCCAAAATTATGGCGGGTATTTACTCTATAGGCATGTAGGCTGTTTTATAGTATGGAATTTATTTGGAAATCCTTTTTATACCTGACAGTGTATAATATTTTATATTTTATAGTGACCCAATCTTCTTAAATCCAATATTTTTCAGTCGGAAGGTCAATAAAAAAGAATTAACAAATTCAATTCATTTATTCTCGCTCTACATGTTTCACGCCTCAGGTGCCTCTTCAGGAGCCAAAAACTCACTAAACTAAAACATACAGCCTAATTGTATTAAGGCGAACCTTCCTGTACAATGGCCACGTCCAATATGAGGTTACTATTATCTACTTATAGCGTCGATCAGCTGTGTAAAATCGATAGATTCCAAAAATCGATCATCCAGAACAAGATAAGTCCACTGCCATAAATAAAAAAACAGATTTAAAGAATGTGCACCAAATTTTCCATAGTATAATAAATTAAACCTCACAAAACAAATTTCACCAATAATCGATACCATGAAAATTGCTAAAGAATCGATACAAACAGCCATATTAATTACCACGGATGACTTTTCAGTACTACGCCTGACTCAAGCTAGACAACATGACGAGAGGACTTCTTTATAAGGTAGGATTAAGATTAAGTTTAAATGTTGTATGTTGAAATGTAAATTATTTAGGGACAGGATATGTATATTAGTGTAAACAATTTAAAGTTTAGGATTTACAAAAAATATTGTTACATAGGAAAGCCCCTGAAGAGGTGCGAAAAGGCACGAAACATGTCGGGGGAAACATAACAAATAAAGCAGTTAATGTGTACAAAGAGTGTACTGTAGAAAAACAAACAAGAAAAAGTGGAAAATATATATCGGGTCATCTTTCACAAAAATTAATATATATATATATATATATATATATATATATATATATATATATATACGTAAAATCTATTCGTCAGATATTTTTCGACCCCCTGCCAGAAAAACAAACAAGAAAAAGTGGAATATATATATATATATGTGTGTGTGTGTGTGTGTTTGTGTGTGTGTGTGTGTAAATATTCTGCTTCTTGAGCTTTCTTGGCTGTGTATTAAATGTTGGGTATTGATAAGGCTATTTCCAGGGGTTTGTTTTTTTGAAGTATTATTTCGCGGAAATCCCATTCTGCTTCATCAGACATTCGCAAATTTTGTTAAAACGTTTTACTACATTATTTCATAATAACCATAATCCAGTATATTTTAAAATCCTGTCTGACTAGCCTTACTTGTTATATTTTCTAGCGAGGACCCGGGCTTGATCAAAAAGCATTTTCTCGGGACATTCTTCTATCGTATCTAGCTACCATAATTTTTTTTTCTTGTTTTAAGACATGTGGCCCGTCAGCCACACGGGCCATTTATTGGGGCGACGGATAGCGCCACCACCACCGACAGGACCCGACCAGGCGATGGCACGCCCACCGTAATCGCAGGCCCACCTCCGACTTACCAACAATTCAGCAGAAGTTTTTGTACGTCTCAGACGACAGAGCTACGTTTTCGTACCTCATTTTTCCCAGTCTCTTCTTATTTTTTTTTTAATTGTATTTATTAGCATCCGCAGTCAGTATCTTCTATGAAAGCTGTTGATAGTACTTGGAGTAATTGAAATAAACAAGTGTACTGATACACGAAGTCGCCATACCTTCTTTTATTGCCCTATACAGTGTTGGCTTATTATGTCATATTTTAATTTGTCTTAAACTATGATATCCATATGTGTAACTGTATAAAAAATGCTGATTTCTTAGATCTTCTTTGTGCGGAGGATACTGTTATGTGTAAAATCATTAAAGGAAAACGTCAAGTAAATAATGATGATCTCCTAAAATTTATTTATTTTGCTACGCAAGAAGGCGATGAATCAGATCAAACGTCATTTAAAAAAAAATAACATTGAAAACAATTGAAACATTTCAGTATATATGTTATTTTTATGTTTATATTAATTGATTATATATGGTGATACGTTAATCAATGCGTTTTAGTAGCATATATATGCATAAATCTCAATGCTCTAATTATACATTTTTGGGATAACTTTTGAATATATATAAACTTTTATATTTCAAGTATGTTTAGATTTAACAATATAATAATAGAGAATAATTCGATCTATCGTCCAATATGTCTCAGTAGTCATTCTGTCAATTTGTTTTCAATAGCTAATGAGGTTAATTGTCAATTAATTAACATTTCAGTCTGTCCCGTCTCGACGTGAGATCCTTTCTTGATTGTGACTTATGGCCATTTTCTGTCTGTTTGTTTGATTTCTCTTAATTTATTGCCTATCATCAAGTGACCATAGCTTTGCTACTTTTCAGTAACGGCCTTCTGGTTGCTTATCTTGATATCAAACTTTGTATATTCCCTTGTCTTGAGGAACATTTTGGAGTGTTTATTCTGTTTCAAGTCTTCTCAAAATTTATTTTAGGCTTACATAAGAAATATTTCTTGCAGCCCGAGAACCAATATCCGCACGTTCCACGAAGTGTTTTATGCACCTAGAAGTGTTGCTATAATGTACCTTTTGGGTAGACAAGAAGTTATATATGTGTTGGCAAGACTTATCGTAAAACATCAGGTACTGCGCAGTGGGGAAAGGTGAAAAAAAATATTTCCCAAAAATAGAGTTTTATTCAGAAGCCAACTACATTTAATGTAAAATTCAGACAAGTTTACAATAAATAATAAATAAGGCAGACACTTTTAAGAGGTATAACATGTAAAAAAAAAAAAAAAAAAAAAAAAAAAAAATTGTTTTTATTCTAATATTAAATGAGAGTTTTATTTACGATGCTATTTAAACCGGGACAGCTGTACAAGATCATGTGAGCAAGAACCAATGAGAGCGCAGAGAACAACCACAACTGCGCAATGCTCTCATTCACTCTTACGGTTACACGCAGTGTATTGCAGTCTATCATAGGCAAAATTTATTTTAGTTTCCTGATAATAAAACCCTACAAACGTGTCTGGCCTTTTGTAATTATTTTCAAATATGTTTATTGAAGAAGATGTTTAAATGGCAGCGCGAATAAAGCTCTTCATTTGATATTAAAAATAAAAACTATGTAGGTACTTTAAGTTTTTTTTATTTACATTTCAACCCCCTTAAAAATGTCTGCCTTATTTATTATTCATAATAAAATTGCCTTAACTACTTTTGGGCAATATTGTTTTGCACCTTTCCCCTAAGTGCAGTACCTGGTATTCCAAGGTACGTCCAGGAATCACATACTTAACTTGTTATCTACCTAAAAGGTACATTATAGCGCAACATTTCAAGGTGCATAAAACACTTCATGAAAATTGCGTTACCAGGTCTCCGACTAGGACCAAGTTAAACAATTTGACTTATCTTGCGCGTTTACAAGCGTGTTTTCTGCTTGTATTGGCCTGAATCCCATTGATCCGAACGTTGAGAGTATTTGAACAAGGAGAGCCTGGTACTCCTCGAGTGTTGGTATTGTACAACGATAGGACTATTGGTCGAGAATTCGGTGCTCAGCCGACCGTGAGCTTCACTCCATATCCAATCGAGGAAGCCATTACTTCTATTCGTTCAGACAATGATCCCGGAGAGCGAAAAAAAAATTATAAAGTCCCCCTCCGGATAAAGGAGAGATGGCCGCGCGGGGTGCTGCCGAGTCTATTTCCAGTTCCGCTCATCGTCGAGTGGGAATTGAGCCCGCAACCAGGGTGTTTTCTTTGTCCGCGAGTGTCCCCACCCGTGTTTCCTGTCTGAGTGTCTGAATGTATGTGTGGCTATCACAAAGGGCGGAGGTTCTCGTGTTGCACATGGGAAACGGCAGCTTTGTCTAGGAGACAGCACTTTCTGAGGCATTCAACAAGTTTTGATATATTAGGTATAGAATGACTTCGACACATCCAAAATATATTGCAGGATGAAGTTCAGTCAATAAGTACCTTATTTTGCTGTTTTTTTTTTGTTTTTGTTTTTTTTTGACACCAGAAAAAGGCCAGCGTAAATAGAAAAACCGTTTTAGCTTGTTGACCGCCAAGCGCTTTCGTCACCGATGTTCAGCTCAATGAATAAAAAATCCACCATGCAATGTTTTCCCTGCTAATATGTCTCATGGACGTTTTCAGTAGATAAGTCGTCAGCTCTCCCAGACACTTAGAATATGCATCTCTTTAAAATTAAAATTGAACCACCTCCGATCCAAACTTGCATGCTCGTTTTTTGACCATTTTCCTCATACCTTTATGACATGCTTAAAATTAAATCTTCCATTTATTTTTTTGCAACCCGATCCTGTCATTTATCTCCACCCCGCAGGACTTCTCGCCTTCTTTGATCTTTCTTTCCTCATCCAAGTCTCGAACCTGTGGAATTCCCTTCCTTGTAACATCCCTGAAGTTTGTTCCTTAACGTCTTTCAAATTCCTTCCCCTCCAGCGCTTCCTTTGCCTTCAGAGAGTTTCCTATAAACAGAAAGAGTCTTTTATTAATTTTTTTGCTTCACCAGTTCCTCTTGACTGTAAATGTCACTTATCAATGCCCAATATGTATATTCATAAATTGTGTGTTTGGTCCCATATTATTAAGGGACGTTATACCCTTGACTAAAGTAGGTATTATCTAAAATCTCATCGTACACATTTTGAGCATCCTTAGTAGCATTTTTAACATTTTAAATTTATTTTCAGCTAAAGATCTGATAGTTGTTTTCAATTCTTTATTTTTTAGAAAAATAAACGTGCGAGGCTTTTACTTCCGCTGGATCTCCCATTTTACATTCGTATCCAAGCAGAGAAAGTCAGTTAACTGGGAAAAAAACAATCATTAAATATCTCATGCTTTGATAAATCAATTGACATGCCAATCTGTGATGTGTAAGCTCGCTAGCGTATTTGGCAACACATACAAATTTTAGAATCTGTGCATACAACGCCGGATTTCAGTTAATTTTTCAAAAAATTAATCGATTGAAATTAAGGACATTGTTGGCAAATACCATCCTGTACACTAAACCACGGTTTCATCAAATTTTGCCACACGGCGTTTTGATGTATAAAAATTAAACAAATAATAAATCCCTTTTTTCCTGTCAAAGTATTATTACTTTTCTTTAAAATTTAGTGAAGTTCGAATAAATTATGAAAATAAATTAAATAAAAGATTTTCCTTAAATATTTCACTAAGAAATAATTGAAAAAAATGGTTTCAGTGAAATATGGAATATTTAATGAAGCCACAAGAGCTGTCATTTGTGCTTGTAAAGGCATAAGAATATTTAAAAAAAAAAAAAAAAAAAAAAAAAAAAAAAAAAAAAAAAAAATTATATCTTTAAACATTGAAAACCCAATATATTTTTCAATAGTTGGACTTCTAATTCCTTTGAAAGAACATTGAATTTCCCAAAAGTTGTATACTTGTAGAGGTGCCAGCATTATTCCCAGCATGCGACATATTCTTATGGGAAAACGTATTTCACTCCCCAAATTCCACCTTCATTTTGCCTGTTCCCGTTGGATGCACTTAATCTTCGTTGAGCGTGATTTTTAGTGGGATGAGCGACCACTTGAGAAAGCTCAAACCTGTGGCATTATAATAGATCACAACCTAGAGTACTAACAGCTTTGGGCTTGAAAAAAATATTACAGGCAAAAAGTAATTTTCATGATTTCTTTCTCATGAATTTACTAATTAAAGGGGAAAAAAGTTGCCCTAATTTTGCATTCACTAGATTTCACACAAAAAACAATATAGCTTTCTAGATTAATATAAAAAATCAGTATTTATTACGTTTACCGGTGGTACATAGCGTGCAACAATCCCAAAAATATGTTCCCCTTTAACAAGCTCTCATTTTGCAGGTGCTTTAACGCCCCCACTCAATGGGAGCAAGTTAAAATTAATGAGTTTAGACAATATTATGCAAAATTATTTCGGACGTTAATTCTTCTAGTATTCCAACTAGCCACTTATTTCGGTCAGTTCGCGTGTCATTTCCACGCTGAATATTAAATAACCTTATTAACCTTTTTTATTAATTACTTCATTTTTATATTTGAACTAACCTTCTAAATTGAATGCATTTCAGGTAGTACTAAATTGGCTCTAGGCCAATTTGAATGTTTCCAAGCATTTGAACCAAGGAAAGCCCATTTATATATATATATATATATATATATATATATATATATATATATATATATATATATATATATATAGTATTTTTCCCAGCTCCTCTGTTAACTTCTTTCTTATTTGTTTTATTGGATTTTATGTTTAACATATCAAAGGATAGTGAATATACTGTGTAGCGAAGCTCGAAATTAAATAAATAAATATTTTCCTTTAATTTGTCTCTGTTTTTTTTTTTCTCTTTTAAATCAACTGTTTGGACACCAAACAGGCATGAACATCATTAATGGGAAACCCTTTTCTTGTTTGGGTGCCATATCCGCAACGGAGGTTGACAATATTTTTGTTAATTATTGAAAAGTGATACTATTAAATCTACTTATTCACCTTTCAGGCGGAACGTAAACCAATAAAATACGTGTAATTATAAAAATGATTTATTAACACTAGATCAATTAGTTTCGTACCTTTAGTGTCTCATTGATGAGGAATGATTACTTTGCCACTCTTAAATCAAACTCTGTCAAACAGAAATTTGATATATTTCTGTTATTTCATGATTAATCTGTGTAAGTTGTTTTGAGAGTGTGCAAATATTTGATACACATGTTATAATAGATTTTCGCATATTTTACTTCCACAAACATAGGTTAGTTTGTAAATCATCTGCCTGATGTTATGAAACTCCCCCTTTAGTGAAAACAGATAACCCTCATCCTTTTGTTGCTTCAGACAGCATCCCCTACTCCTGGGAAAGCAAGGCCTTACATCTTACTTACTTATCCACGTCTCTCTACTACTTAGCCACTCTCATGGCATACTATTGATCCAATAATCAGAGCGAGGGAGAGAGTAAGGGACATATATATAGGAGAGCCGCACGAAGTCCTTTTGTATTTGGGTGCAACCCTCTGGGGGGATGTCCTACCCCCCTGCTGAAAAAACAATGCATTATTCGCAAGAGCACTCTCCCACATACGCACTCTATAACAAGGAGGCACTAAAATGAAGTAGCACCGTACTTCCAGGACTCTAGAGAGGGTAAGAGTCGTTTCTGTAGGAATTTCACGTCGTAACATCTTTACTGCGCTCCCGTAAAGATCAATTAGACCTCAATGCAGTAATAGACCCTTTGGTAGAACGGGGGGCAATTATTCGTGCGTTAGATCTAGTCGTTTGTGCTGAAGATAGTTTATCTTTACTGAATGACAAACAGTTAAATGTAGGGATCACATCTTGCCTAAACTTACACCTAAAAATATGACTAAAAATAAGCTTCAGGCGAACGAATATGATTTCAGTCACGCACCAAACTTTTAAATCATTAATACGACATGAACCAGAAGAAGATAAAAGATCTATGGATACTGAGATTCGAAACATGAATGGTTTAATAGTACACTTAATAAATGCAGCAGGTAATAACACCAACCATAATAATAAACGACATTTCTTAAACATCTAATACATTGTCCCTTCAATGTCATATTATCTAATATGAAAAATTTCGTTTTTCAGATTCGAGATCGTACGGCTTGTAGCAACTCTTAGGCTGCACTTACATTGAACCCTTATTTCTCCTGATCCGATCCGATGCGATTTCGTTTGACCGACAGCGGCCGACGTGAGTGCCTACATTGGTCCCGACCCGATCCGATTTAGTCACAGCTCGTCAGCAATAAATAGCCTCGTAGTGAAGTGAATATAAGTGATTAATTTAAGAAATACCACCTAATAAGCTTCGATTAGGTTGAATTTTCGAGGTAAGAGAAGCATTTGTACTCATATTTTAAAATCATTTCTAAGAAAGGTAGTTAGAAGGTTATAAGCACAGATAGGTTATAAACATTGGAAGGCTATAGACATTTGATAGTTTTAATCATTGAAAAAAATTGCATGCCTCCTTTTTACGGGAATTTATCGCATGAAAAATTTGCAATAATAGATGTATATGCGCCGTTAAAAATGAAAAAAAAAAAAGAAAATAGATGTATTTGAATTTTAAGTAGACGTATGAATTTAGATGGTAGGAGTTTGATAAAGAAATTGAGAACGAACGGGAAGAGAAATAAGGAGAAAGAGTGAGGAGACTTCAGGACATAGGTATGTTCTCATACACAAACACGCAGCATCAAACTGGGGCGCACAAACACAACCCGCCGAAGGGAGTGTATGACAAGCTGAGAAAGCAGATCCTGCCTCGAGTTAGTACTCCGGTTACCAACACATCCTCGGGGTTTGAAGTTGTGAAAACATGGAAGGACAAAAAAAAAAAAGAATGAACCCGGCGCACAATGGCTTTGAAAGAGCTAGAAAAAATATTTCAATGACGAAGAGATTGTAGGCGTGTGTGACCTGGAGGGCATAGTCGAAACAGCTATAGGACTCCATTGGCGTATCTCACTTTCAAAAATACAGCACCTACGGTAGTATGGCTCCAATTTCATTGTGTTGGTATTTCCCTTTTCCCCCCCCCCCTGCCAAGCAGGAATATGTCCGTTCAAGAGGCAGCTCAAAATGTATTTATTCTTACATTACACAATTAATCTAACCGGTTTACAATGATCCAATCCATTTTTGAGAAATAATGGAATTGCTTGAATCGCCTTCCATTATCATTGCCTCCTAATTCTTCCGAGGACAAGCATATTTATATAGCGGCGTTTTATGTTGAGAACAACTAACAGCCTTGTGCACAATTGACACTAGTTGAAGGCGGGATTGGCGAATATTAATGTCCCGTTGCATTTAAGAAGTAGTCAGCCGTTATGCATTGCGTTTGAGGATTAGTGTATTCGTCGTCGAGGAATAATATAAACTTCATCCGTTGTGTTTGAGTAATATTATAGTTGTTACTCGTTCCGTTTGAGAATAAGACTAATCGTCACCCATTGTGTTTTAGGAATAAATTAATGGTCATCCGTTGCGTTTGAAGAGTAATAAAATCTTCCCTCGATTCATTTGACAAGTACTTGTAGTTTAACCTTCACCCATTGTGTTTAAGAAATTAGATAATCGTTATCTGTTGTGATTGAGGAGAACTAATATAATCGTCATCTGTTGAGTTTTACGATTAGTATAACCTTTAGCTGTTGCGACTGAGGGTTAGTATAACCGTCAACAGTAGGGGTTTTGGATTAGTACAATCGAGACTCGTGGCGGCCAAGGATTAGTATAACCGTCTACTGTTGCGCTTCAGGATTAGTATAACCGTCAACTGTTCCGGTTGAGGGTAAGTATAACCGTCACCCGTTCTGGTTGAGGGTAAGAAAAACCGTAAATCGTTGTGGTTGAGGATTAGTGTAATCGTCAACAGTTGCGGTTGAATTGAGTCAAGTTCTGATTGAGTCCTTGACAGAGGCTGTACAACCGAGACAGCACTTAACTGGAGACTTAACCACACTTTTCTCATGGAGGGATGAATGGTATGCTGGAAACCACCGAAAATCTTTCCATCTCCGCTAGATGGAGGTAATACTGTATGGTATTTTTTTTTTTTTTTTTTTTTTTTTACAAAACCTAAATCCCTTAATATGTGTAGTGCATCAAACTGTAACGGAGAATTCAATGGTGTTGTCTGAAGCACTTATCTAGAGCATTCTAGCCCGAAGAGAGCAGGTCTCTAGTGGCTGCCAGTCTAAAACCAGCTGGAGTGGGCTCGGAAGAAGAACTTTATAAACGAGTTTAGATGACAAAACTTCTACAGTCATCTGCATGTTATATCAAGTTTCAAAGGCCCGAGGGGAAACGCCTTTTCAGTTTCGCCCTTCAAACTGGCACAGTTATTCAGTTAAAAAAAATTAACAGAGAATTTAAAAATATATTATATAATTTCAGTTTGCTATAATTCAAACGTTCCGTATTTTTTGGGTTCGGTTTATTACGCATCTAAGATCCAATACGGTTCCAAAAATTATGAAAGTAAGAAATTTAGGCATGGACGAATCTGGATGGTTAAGGAACTCGATCCTTCGGTTGAGGCAATGCCCTTTATACATATATATATATATATACATATATATATATATATATATATATATATATATATATATATATGTGCGTGTGTGTGTATCGGTTATGAATGTCCCACCTTGGCAGTCACAGCGGCCATCGATCTCTTCGCAATGTGTATCGTAAAGCTTAGCTGAATAGCCTTCTAGACAGATTTTATAAATTTACATACGAGTGAAATCGATTGAAGCTACTTTTAAGGGGTAAATATATATATATATTTCTACTCCAAGATTTGACAAGCAAATTTTGACCGAACCACCTTAGTCGGAGAAAATGCTGCTTTATGTTTCGGGCATAATATTTATCTAAAACAGTTTATGGATAATCATTTTATGGAGACAAGGTTAGATGACGCTTGTCCTGCGAGTTGCATTTAAACCTATCACCTCTCAATGACATCATGAATTGGCGGACTTTTTTATAATTTTTGTAAAATTTCGGGACATTTGTCAATGGAGAGGGAACTATAGGGAATGGGCGTACATAAGGGAGGAGGCTGAGGGGGCTGCAGCCCCCACCCCAGAAGTTTGATTTAATTGGTAAAAATATGTTATAAAAACCTTAAAAATAAATTCTGGATATTTATTTATTTACATACATATTTCAGTTTACAATTATATGTATTATCTAATTTGATATAGGTAGCTTGACCACACCTCAGGTGTCACCAGTTGTCAGCCGAACACCTTCCTTGTTAGGAAGGATTCTAGGATGACCTGGAGTTACCTTACGCTATCCAACATCACCCTGCGACATGATACGCGGCCTGTGATTTCATGGGGTGAGAAAATATCCATCGATATCACTCTCAATTATCATAATTACAATTACACTCCATGACACTTCACTGCCTAAGTAGATCCCGGACCACTTCCTATTAAGACGTCTTGGTGGAGAGGAAGGATGATTGGTGCTGGATAAGGATTGGGCTGTAGGATTAGGATGATTGATCAATTTTCTACGGAAAAATGAGAAGCGGATAGGGATTATATCTTGGACAAAAGGAATAACAAAAATAAATTAAATAATATTACTTAGTTCGAAATAATAAATTTTTGGGGTGTAATAGTATTTCAGTTGGCTAACTATTCCAAGTTCTAGATTGCTATAGGACATAAAATTGGATCTAGATTTATCGGACATAAAATTGGATATCGCTTCTGAAAATGATTCGTATTGTACAACGGCAGTTTCTATATTGTATAAAGTATCCTCTTAAAGAAAACTGAGCCTCGCTATGCTGTGAGTGGTCTGATTTATGATTGAAAACTGCCTGTAAGCCCACAAAGATGAAAGTTTCCTTTCTTTAGGAAGATCTTTGAATGATACTTAACTCTCGAAGAGCCGCAAATAAACATTTTATTTCTCTTCGTGTAGGGTAGGAAAAGGGTTAATGGCTTATAAAAGATATATACTCCTTATTGCCGGCCTGTCACGCAATACGACAGTTCATCAGCTTACAGGAAACTCTTGAAAAACTTAGCTACTCAACTTTTTTACGCCAACGAGCTAAGAAATATGGCCCTAAAAATGTTAGAGTTTCTAAAGTCCCCTAAGGAAATTCTTCTCTGTAGATTATATTCAATAAACTGTCCTGAAGTTCCTATCCTTGGGGAGTTTTAAGATAAAGGATGGTTATACATTCTTATCTGGGAAAATGTGTCTGTTATCGAATCCCATGATTGATTTCCAACAAATCGAGTGGCTTAGTTCAAACAAAAAAAAATATGGTGATCAGATGTCCTTTCTACAGGTGTACGATAACCATATACACCCCATGGGAAAATTATCATTCTTCTTTTTTGCTTCATAAAATACAGTTTCGCGGCAAGGATTAATCAACAAACGAAGATACAATCACTTTTTTGCTGTGATTAATTCATAAACTAAAAAATCTTCATCGCCTATGGTAAAAGTCATCAATTGTTTAAAATGGTTTACACAACAAAAACTTATCTATTAACGTATGTACATAAGTAGTAAATTTTCTAATTTAATAAAACAATTCCCTTAGGTTTAAGAAATAGCGAGCAAGACATCTTAGTTTAATAAAGTATATACCAAAGGGATTTTGCAGAGTCTAGTACAGGCTTGTAAAATGTTACATATTATTTTAACTCGTGATTAAGTGCAGGCCGACGTAAGCAGCCTGGAAGCAGTCTCTTAAGTTTTTTTTTTTTTTTTTTTTTTTTTTTTTTTTTTTTTTTTGGTTTTAAGAAGCTATTAAACAAGGAATTGCCTTGTAAATTTTACACATTTGTTAAAATCTATAATTTTTCTGTCTTGGGAAGCTTTACTGGGCCTCATCATCAATTATTTTCGGCAGAATCTTCAGAATCTGGATCCAATTCTCTTGAAGGAAGTTCAAATTCATAAAGAGGAGACATTGTTTGAAATTTTTTGCACCACTAGGTATCTTAAATAGCTAGAAGACTGAATTCTGAATTCTTTATTAGTGGTAGTGGATCGCCGAAAAAAGAAGAAATTTCATAACAGAAAATTCTTCAGATATGAAGTTCATATTGTACGATTTCCAAATCTCATCAAGGATACGCATCATACGAGAAAGCATCTCTATCTATTTGGTCTTTTTTTTCTTTTATTAAAAGTAAATTATTATCCTAAAGTTGGACTTATTGCTTGGTTTTCAAGAGCAAATACATTAACTAATGACGCATGATGAGAATTGATTTCTGTCTGTTTGCTTTTATTGTTACTTATATTTGTGGAACCCAATAGCAAACAGTTATGACTAATGTGTCGCTAAAAGCCCAGTTTGCATCCCAGAGCGTAGGGGTGGTCTAGGACTTTGCTCCCGTTTAGGGCGAAGGGGAAAAAATATCTTCTCGGATTTCAGGTCAGGCAGGGGCAGTGGTTTGTCACTGGAGCGAGTGTGCAGCATGTTTGTCACAGTATAGCCCCGTCTCCGGCATATGGCACTCAACCTGGCCCAGGTTTTCAATTTCATGCCAAGATGCTAAAGGAAGTTACCCAATACACTCAAAACTTCTGTAAATTTTCTAATATTAATTTATTGAAAAATTAATTCCTTGCGAGGATTCGAATCGATTTCCCCTTATACGATCGGGTGACTGGCCAATTGGGATATCCGGCTTCATGTAACAGCATGGCAAGTCCATGCATTATTTTCTTTTATTTGACAAGAAGCACGCAGAAATAAATGTTATAAAAAGTTAATGACATTAACGACAAATGGAAACCGTAAAAATATAGCAGAAAAAAAAAATTAAGCAGACTTTAATTGACTGAACTTCATCATGCATTGATTAAAGTCAGGAGGAAATTTTGTTAGCCAGATTTAGAATAGGCCAGACTCATATAGAGTTCGAATACTTTATGACGAGCTCAGAGAAAATAGACAAAGATCTCTCAGACAGTGACTTGGCACAAAATATGGACGCTCCACGAGGCCAGTATGAACTTCTTCATAGCAATTATCATATTGATAAAATATTACATTTCTTAGAAGATAAGAACATTTAATGCCAATTTTATGAAACTACAGATCAAACTATTGAAATGATAATTAGGTAATTAAATAGTTTATTACAAGATTGTCACCCTATTTATCACTATGTTTTTTTATGTACTGCAAATCGGAACGAGAATGGCCTGTTTAAGGAATTCAATTAAGAAAACCCTTAGTATTAATAAATAGCGCGCATATTGTTTCCAGGTTTAAATCAAGAAGGCTTAGTTTTATAAATCGTTTACTAAAGAGATTTTGAAAAGATTAAAGTTGAAGTTTGTAAAACATTACATATTATGCTAACTGAGATTATGCGTGATATACTGAAAGAGATTACGCCAACGTAAGCAAAGGTACTTAAGTTTTCTTGAGAAGCTATGAAACAAGGATTCTGTCCCTAAGAAGGACTTATATTACATTGTAACTTTACTGCCTAGAATAAAATCAGGATTTCTTGTGTTGTGAGGAGCTTTAACGGGCTTCATCAACTATTGTTTTTCAACAAAAGCTGGAGCCTATAGTGTCGACGGAAGGAAAACAGAGCAGTAAGAGGGAATGACAATTAGAACAAATTGAAACAAATCGAGTGAATGACTCACAGCTCTCGGCTAGATGCTGGAATAAGTGCGTCCAGCAAATCCTCCAGAAATGAAGATGGATCGCTGTGGATGTGCAGCAATTGCTGTCCCCTTCATGCTGCAGTCAACCCTCCGACGGAAGAAGCATGGTCAGAAGCTTTTAGACAAATTTGGACTGATAACAGCCATTTTATCTTCAAGGATTTTTCATGTTTAGTATTGAGGAAAACAGGAAATTTGGCTTTTCTTTGCGCTGGACGTGTTCCCTTCAGGTCTTATAGCAATATTGGCTTTTTGGAAAGGGTGGCCACTTTTCCTTCAGCCATCTTATAAGAACTATCTGTCGTGAAGTTGTCAAATAAAAACTTCTGAATCACTGCCCAATAAGTTACAAATGATGATCCCTTTTCAAAATAAAATGGATTGTACATATGCGCATTGAACATTTTGGTTTTAGTATATAATGTTCATTTTGTAGATTGATGTTTTCTGGGTTCAGGTAAAGACATTTTACGACAAATCTGCTTCTTAATGTTTGATTTGATCGCAGGAAAATCCGCTTATTATGTCTAACCGATGAAACAATCCATAAGTATTGATGAAAAACGTAATGGATAACTTAATCTCTCAAATCTCGTTTGTGTGTGAACATATAATATAAATGTATATCCGTCCAAAAAATGTCCAGGGACAGTTTTTAAAACAGTTAAATATATCACGTTCAAGGTAATATTTAGAATTTTAATATCAAGTACTCCAGAACGACAAATTGGAATCAAACTGTGATTTTATTTTATGGATTTTTTCGTGCCACTCTGTGTAAATTGTTTAATGATTCCGTCCCTGTTGTTTTGCCTATAAAAAAACAACAGCAATTGACCATTCCTCGTAAAATACACCGGTTATCGTCCTATCCCGAAGCTTAGCAACGTCTTACTTAGTTAGTACTGACTTTAGTTCAATTATGGCAATTAAGAGTTCCGTAGGCAACATAATTGGGTGGCAACATGCAGATCGCCTGACTGGTAGTTGAAATATTGATACTGTAAAGAAACTCATAAAAATGTCCTTCTTTCGAAATGGATATTTGATAGATTACTTTTTCGATATGATTGTACACCAAGCTCCCAGTCATAATTTTTTTTTTTTTTTTTTTTTTTTTTTTTTTTTTTTTTTTTTTTTTTTTTTTTTTTTTTTTTTTTTTTTTACGGTGCATCTACTTCTAGGTCATTAGCGCCGACATCCAGGGTACAGCGAGGAATTTTCCCAACGAGCCCTGAGATGAGAAAATTATGAATCCAAGGCGCTAACCATTAGACCACGGGAGACCCCTCCCAGTCATAATACATAAAAGCGGAGACAAAGAGACAAATATAACCGAGATAATTACTTTAATGCTATGGATAAAACTAACATTCAAGTTAAGGATATATGCAACATTAATTGACTAAGTCCTAAGGACTTATGACGACCTACATGATCTGAGAGAAACTAAGTAATAAAAGGGACAAACTGGTATAAGCCATCAAGATAAGACTAGCTTGCTTTACGAGAACCGATAGGAGCATGGAAAGCTATTTGTAAGTTGGATTCCGATCTCGGCCCCTCATCGCTAATTAACTTCCAACCAAGATGTCTATTCCCATCCCTTCCTGTCTATCTTGTCTTTATTAGCACTTAGTCAAGTATTACTAGGGGCTTTTCATTGATTCGGCGAGTTTTCTTGTATTATCAAAATATTTGAATAAATTAATTGAAACGTATAAAAAAGCGCGAGAGACAAGATTATGGAAAACGCCAATAGCACACACTGCACTAACCCATAGGCGTAAACAAGGAGGGGTCTGGAGCCCCCGCCCTCCAAATTTTGATTTGATGGTAAGTATGTGTCATAAAACCCTTAAAAATAAATTAAAGAAGATCACTTAGCTCATAAATATAATATAATATAATAGGTGCTGTTTTGAGCTGCCAGGGACTGGTAAGTTTTCTCGTCTCTGTTCAGATAAGAGTGAGTTAGTAAAGTGAGACCTATTCGTTTTCTGGTTAAAATAACTTGTTCTCTAATTGTTCGGCGTTCTTTCAACAAGGCTCTTGTTGTGCTTTTAATTTGTCATAGCTCACTTTTAGAGTTCGTATGTCCTATCGGTAATTCATTCAAAGTCATAATTTCGGTTAATTTACATAGGTCAGTACATGTAATTTACCATTTTGACCACAGGTCTTCGTGTACAGGTAATCCAAACATTGTAAAAAGTTTCTTATTTTTAGACAGTCCGAGAATGTGTGACAATTTTGAAAGTAAACATTGATTATTTTCTTGCTGAAGACTTGATTGACAAGAAGGCAGTTTTTATTTTTTATTTTGAACGTGTACCAACACTTGGGCTATTAACTCCGGGCTCTCTATAGGTTACCACCCTTTTATAAGGCCAACAGCACGTGGTCGGTCACCTATTCAGGTGCTGGCCACGCCCGACATTGCTTAAGTTCGGTGATCAACGGGAACCGGTGCACTCAACGTGTCTATGGTCGTTGGCAAGAAGGCTAATTATGATTAAAACACCCCCCTGGATATTTTGCATTTTGGTTACAGCACACCTTGGCCTCACTGGTGTACTAAATACCTTTTGACATATATTGGAGAAATATACAGAAATAACATTAAGTCGAAAAGCGTGGACTTAATGCTCCAATGTAAAGAGAAATAATATTCTTCGTTAGTGTTTATTACATCAAAGAGAGCATTAGACTGTTTTAGAGTAAGACCTCATTTTGAACACCAAAACGAGGCAACGTACGAATAATTCTCTAAGATATGGAGGCTTTTTGAATATAGTAATATACGAGCAAGGAGTAATCTGATTAATGTTAAATTCAAGTGAATTCTCTTTGTGGGAAAGCTAAACACTACATTGACATTCTTAATCGCCTTATTTTATAAATATTAATGATGTCAAACCTCTTGGGGATTATGTATTACAGAGAGAATTTCATTTGGATCTTCCTCTTTCTTAGGGAAAGTATTTAATATAATGGAAATATTATGTAATATAGGGGCTCTCAGTGGGAGGATGGTAAACACACCGAATAGACAATTAGGAAATTTGGATTCGAATCTCGCTTGAAGTAGTTTAAGTTGAGAAATTTTCAGCGAAAAAATACCCCGTTCAGCATGGATGTGTACAAACGGTTTTCGAATCAAAAAATGCCCAGCATTTCGTGGCCAAAACATTGATGCGACGCTAAGATGAAAAATAGAAACAAAAATAATGAAAATGAATCCTCAATACAAACATTCCTGTAGGTCGATTTTCACGCTGATTATTTCTCCAAGACTTTTGCGGAAAACAACATTATTCCGGTCAGAGGAATTTTTTATTCAGATAATTATTTTTGCCGCAAATT
Organism: Gonocerus acuteangulatus; assembly: GCA_946811695.1. NCBI lineage: Eukaryota > Metazoa > Arthropoda > Insecta > Hemiptera > Coreidae > Gonocerus > Gonocerus acuteangulatus. Next base: position 67,076,160 of record OX328127.1, on the reverse strand, counting down.
TCATAAATACCAAATTATTTTTCTATATTCGAGAACGCCTACAGGCAAATAAATTTATTTCGGTTTATTGTGGTTCGGTTTCTCTTCCTAATGCTGTTCCTGTTTCATTTTGTTGTTTTTTTTTGTGTGTCAGCTGCACTCCCCATCGGTGCTGTGCTGTTCCGCTGAACGCGTCTCCCGCTTCTTCGGACTCCTTGTTTTTTTCTTCGATTTTTAGCACATAAATGTCATCAATATGTAAGAAGTTTGCGCGAACTATCAAAAATTCGCTAGAGGGTGCTGCTAACCCGCCCAAAAAATTGAAGCCCATCGAAGTAATTTAACTTACATCTACTATATATTTATCAAATGCCATTCACTTACTGACCTATCACTGCCCAGCTCAAACCACTTGACAGAAAGTTTGCAAGGGCACTCCCTTTAAAATGTAAACACTCGCTGAGAAGGGATATTTTGATATTCGAATTTTTATGTATTTTATGAAGGGTTTGAGGGGGCGAGGTTAGCTCAGTGGTAGAGCACTGGTCTAATAAGTTGGAGGACCTGAGTTCAAATCCCGAGCTAGCACTAAAAATGTTTTCTTCTAGAGTCTTCGTTCATGGGTTGAATTCGGCCTCCCTGCCCGTCCCTAGGCTAACCCAGCCTTTAATAATTTAATAATGGGTACCGCCAACGGCCATAGCCACGTTGAATACACCGGTTCCCGTAGATCACCGAAGTTAAGCAACGTCGGGCGTGGTCAGTACCTGAATGGGTGACCGACCACGTGCTGTTGGCATTAGAAAAAGGGTGGCAACCTGTAGTTAGCCCGGCGCTAATAGCCAAATAGTTGATGCGCCGTAAAAAAAAAATAAATAAATAAATAAAAAAAAATAAATAAATAATGGGTACCTTGGGTGCTAATGACTGTAACAGTCGAAGCAGCCAGGAGGAAAATCAGGCGGCCGGAGCTTAGTACTGACCACTACTGACAGACTCCCTAGTGCCGTATGGTCATGAATCAGATACCTCTATAGTATCTGCCCCTCAGGGCCTCGTGGCCTGTTACGGGACCGATTTTTTTTATGATGGGTTTCAATTTTTAGTTGGTTTTAAAGAGAGCAAGCACGCCTAGGCAGCATACGTTGGCCTAGGACGATATCAGGGCAGCTGTCACCGTACGATATCTATTTCAAAATATTTTTTTTTATTTGCGGTTCATTTCAACTATGATTGTAGAACTTTATTTTATTTATTTATTTTTATTTTAATTTAATGTTTTCCATATTTTTCGCAGGGATTTTTTCATGAACGAAGGAACAAAGTATTTCATTCATTTAGTACCAACAAATTTGACAGAATTTACAGGATATGAAAAGACACTGTGAGAAGAATGCCTCTGGTTTATCACTTTATAATATACTTCCTAAAATTGATCTTCATTAACATGAGACCAAAAAAATAAGATAATCCTAACGCCTAAATTCCTTCCAAGAAAGGAAAGGATTCATTAGCTAAGTGTTACATAATAAATATTTTGATCTGACGTTATGTCACTAATGAGATAGGATTGGAAGAGAGGAATCCGAACCTGGGGCTCAGGAACTAGTTCTTGGAGGAAGTGAAGATCAGGGAACACGCATCGGTTCCCGAGGGACCATCGGGTCAATGGATATAATAAGTCAGGAAGACTCGGATCTTCCTCTAATGTATTGGACGTTTACCTCGGACATCAAACTTCTCAAAATCACTGGCCCATATACTTCCTCTAAGTGATATTGCCTGGATTTTTTACCCCTGTCCGGTGGGCAATTTTCTTCGACAAGTACTAAGTCACGTAGCTGTCACGTATTTTATAATGACAAAGTCATGTCTAGGAGTGACTGTGATTTATTGTAAATCACGTTAGAATAGCATGGGTTATTGATGTGCAATTTTCTTAACTGTTCAATTCCCCGGCGATTTCTCGTACTTAAGTTATTTTCCATAAACTGGTATGTACAATGAAATATAAAATTTCACAGATAAATTGATAACAAACAGTCTATAAAAGTCCAAGTCTGACAGCAATTTTGATGGATTTTAGAAATTGTTTCTAAATTATTTTAGATATATTTACAGGAATAGTCAACGTTTCTCAGCACATTCTTCATGCAGAGGATTAGTTAATGATTTATTTATTTAAATTTTAACGTCCGTTATAATTAACTGAGAATTTTAAGACGGGTTATCTATAGGGAACCACCCTTTTCTAGTCAGGATAGAATGACGCCACTTCTTTTCTCCAAGGAAACTGCAGTTAGTGATGAGTGCTCACGCCTTAACACTCACTGCCACCGGCCTCCATCACATAAAATAACATATATATTAGAAATTACACATAAATTGTTTCGTTATTTTTTATTAACTGCTGACTCAAATATTATTTGTAATTTTGTTTAAATGTGATCATCAACTTCTGATGGATCACATTTTTTTTTTTTTTTTTTTTTTTTTTTTTTTTTTTTTTTTTTTTTTTTTTTTTACAATGCGTATTCCTCATTAGTTGGGTAATATGTCAAGTTTTGTTAATTTTTTTTTTAATTAGAGCATCTCTACGTTGAGGATCTGCTATTTGGCGAGCTAATATTTTACCTTATTTAAAAGTAGAATACATTTATTCTACAAGGGGAGGTCTCCCGTGGTCTAGTGGCTAGCGCCTTAGATTCATGAGCGGGAGATGGTGGGTTCTATCCCCAGGCAGCAATTTTCTCATCCCACGGCTCGTTAGGAAAAGTCCTCACTGCGCCCTGGATGTCGGCGCTAATGGCCTAGTTGTCGAAGCGCTGTAAAAAAAAAAAAAAAAAAAAAAAAAAAAAAAAAAAAAAAAAAAAAAAAAAAAAAGTATATACAACAATATAAAATAATAACATAAAACAAGAGGAACTGCTTTCTGTAGTATGTATAGTACTTTCTGTTTCTATGTATAGTAAAGGTTATATGTTCATCATTTTCATTAGGGATAATCAAAAAGAAAATGTATTTTGAAAAAGGCATTCTGACGTCTGAGTTTGGGCATCCTTACACCATTTCTCCAATTCAGGCCCATCCCATCTCCCTTACCGCAGCTCTTTCTTTTCGTATCATTCTTGGGAGTGATTTTACTAAAAAAAAAGAAAAAAAAAAAAAAAAAAAAAAAAAAAAAAAAAAAAAAAAAAAAAAAAAAAAAAAAAGAAACTATCCAATACAACAGTTTTGCTAAAAAACTAGAAGTGATAGGATTTTTTGAGTACCTATGTTTTTTTGGGTTCAGCAAGCAAAATAACCATAGTGAAATCGCAGGCAGTTTTTGGTCACTGGCCTGTGTTATCGATAGAGTTATACCATTTTTAAAGAAGTGCGAGCCTTTTATTCTCCGAAGAATAATTTTACATTATTACACCCCTGGGGATGTGAGATGTTAGTGAAAAAAGAGGCCGGCCCTCGGAGAGGAGCTCCCAACTGAAGGGCTAATCCTCTAGAAGAGAGATGATAGAGATCGGGGGTTCCAGGTAGACCCTGCGGATGGATGTAGCCGCAGATAAAGGGATACAAATAGAAGCCCTATCTCCTGAATCTTAGGCCCTAGAGGGGAATCATTACCGAGCCCCACCTGTCCTGATGTCACGGGCATCTGTTCTTACCTTGTTCCGTGGCCGATCTATACTCTCAAGCTAAGCTTTGGATTGATTGATGATCTGTCCAAGAATAATATTGGTAATTGCGTTGTCTGGTTTTGTCATTGAAACGTTTAGCATTGATCAATGGCTTCTTGTTTCTCTTAAAATCAGTCATACACAATAACTACTGAGCCTGGTAAGACCCAGTGATTAAGGAATAGTAGCTAATACTAGGCGTTTCATGCTAAACCTACATTACATTAAATACCTGTTACGCGGTGTGCCATACTAAACCTTCTTCCAGTCAGTGTTGCCCCTTCTTCAACAGATATTAACAAAAATTTGTATTAACCATTATGCAGTATATATATATATATATATATATATATATATATATATATATATATATATATATATATATATTGATATAGATGATATATATTCACAGAATACAAAACCTGTTTCATGAAACAGTGAAATAATAATTGTGTTCAAAAATAAATTAAAAATAAGTAATATTAATATCTAAACGCAAAAAAAGTTCAAGAATAGAAAAAAAAAACTCCTCTAGGGCGACTCAAACTTTGCAGTTATGGACAACCTGACATGAGAAAGCAGCAGTGGAGGGGATAGCATATTTAGCTATGGACTTGACTTGTCTAACAACTAAAAATATGATTATGATAGAATGATGTTCCATTATGGTCCGTCAGGGTGAATATATCATTTTTCTTAAGTGACACTTCCTGAAAATTTACCCTTCTTTGACTGTTCGGGTTATGGAACCTGTAACCTCCGAACTGAGAGTCCTAGGCGATTTTGACCTAGGCTATAACACTCCCTGGATCAAGACCTACCTATCTGCGAAGTCTATTCAAAATCCGTCCAACAGTGTGAATTTGTATAAGGACCAAACAGACAGACAGCTGAATTTGATATAAATAGATATAATGACGTAGGCACGTACGGCTATCGAAAATTGCAGTACCAAATCTTCAAATTGAAATTTTTAAAAATATTTTACCCATCAATTTCAAAATACTTATCCCATAGGAAAACGCCAAAACATTTAAACCATTAATCAGAATAAGATATCTTGCTCCAAATTTTAAATATTATTCCATTTATTTAGTATAGCAACGTGTAAGCACGTAAATCATGAATTATTATGAATAAATTTTATCTTATTTGATAAAATAAAAGTTCGACTCGCAGTAACTGCATCATCTTAGCGCGTTTCCGTTCTTATCCATAGTTAATTTTTGAACTTCAGTGAAAATTGTTCGCAAATTAAAAATGTAAAATAAAACCTTAGGCAGAACATTTTAGGCGCCACAACAGAAAACTGATAGTATCCTTAGCGGAAATTACTCTCTCCATCATCTCAACTTTCGCTCTGGGAAAACAACGTTACAAATACATTTCTCATTATGTTTTACCTAGTAATACAAAAATACTCACTTATCTGGTAAATGTACTTAATAAGAAAAAATAAACAAATACAGCAAACAGAGACTATAAAACGCTCAAAAGGCCGAAACTAACCCTTTCGAATTTTAAGAAGCGTTTTGCTAAAAAATTAGTAAGATTTCGAATGGATACTGTCAACTTATCACGATTTCCCAACCGTTTTCGAAATATTAAGAAAATCCTAAAACTGCAAATGTATTTTTTTTTTCATTTTTTATTTATTTACATGTGTGTATCAATACATTGTATTGTGTAATATGATGATAGGATTAGCCACGTCTCAGATATAGAATATAATAAATAAGTAATAATATATAAAAATTAAAACTATGAATAAATATTATAATAGAACATATTATTAATATCATATCCAGAATATAAATCAAGAGTATTAATAACATATTTGGTAATATGTGTTTCATAATTAACTATATTACAAATTTATCTATAGAAAAAGAAAACCACTGTTGTAAATATGCTCCTATCGAGGACACAGATCCAATCTACAGATCTATTTTAGATAACAAGATTGTAAAGATGTCTCATAGGAGAAAATAAATATACAAATTCTTATCTCTGGTTCTGTTTAACACACATAAAAACTAGAATGTTATTTGTTTTGTTAATTTTTATTACTTGCCAATAAAGGTTTTGCATTATAAAGGGTTTTTTAGGATTCATATCTATTCCTTTAAAAACATGCAAAAAATTCAATTTAGATTACTACATTCAAGAATGGTAGTTACACAGAAACATGAATATAGCTTTTAGGAAAACTGTAAATGTAATAATTGAGTTTCAAGTAATTTTCTCTTAATGATTTTGTTATTATTATGATTTATTTATTTTCTAATCTACAGTATTTCTGAGACAGTTTAGAATTTTCACTTTTTAGAATTTAACATAAGGTAGTAAAAGAAAAACAGAAAGTGATACTATTTTTTAATCACCCAAACCCAATAACGTTGATCTACGAGTATGACAAAAAAAGCCCCTGATATTATTTAATTTATTTTATAGTATATTTGATTAGAATGGGCAACAGCTAATAGCCCGGTGCTAATTAAAACAAAAAAAAACAAACTTCCTACCTGCAATTTTGGTTTATATTCTCCCATGTAATTTGCACCTTTGATTTTTTAGAAATACAATGATTTTGTTTTCTTCTTTGTTTTTTTTTTTTAATAAACTCAAACATTTATTTTTTTCGGCAATTTTTAAATAAATACAAAAGCCTTTTTAACCAACTGAAATGAATTTTGGGAAGAGAACTGGAATAAGGGGTAGTACTATGTCGAATTTCCATTGTAAGAAATAATGGTGTAATACATTTTCTCATGGTTTCTATTAAAAGTCAGTTATTCGTATGGAATGATATAAAAACAGTTAAATATAAAGCACTTATTATTAAGTGGTATTAAAGGACATAAATTGGATGTATACTTATAATTTTAATTATATAATTGGATGTGTATGTAATAATTGCATTGAGCGAATCGCCTTGGTTACGGATTCTCATAAATGAATGAATAAAACAGTTACAGAAATAAGTAAGTTTAATGCATGTATGTTGTTAATTTATGTGTGAATTTATTCTTGCTTTATTGCAAGCCAAGGTTCGTTACTTTCATATCATAAATAGACATGAACATTTCAAATAAATTAAAGGAACGTTATGACCTTGTCTCGATGTGTTTTTGTGAGCGCGAAGGCTCCTTTCTTCCAAGTCGAACAGTGGTTATTTACTCTCTTATGAATTTTAACGTTTTTAATGGTTCGTGAAAAAAATAAATAAATATGTATTAAAATAATTATGAAGCAGCGATGATTAACATTTGCTGATGACATTGTGGCCGGTCCTGGTGGTAACACGCCTAAACGAAGAGCTATTAACGACTGTATTAGCGTTGGCCGTCATTAGCACATAAATTGAATCTCTACTTGATCTCGAAAGGGGGGGGGCCCGCGCCCCTTTCCCTTCTGCTGGTGGTCCACAACCTACCCAATGATTTTGTCTTTAACAGCTAAAGCCCAGCAGAATCATATCAAGCTCTATTTGTTGAAAGGGTGTAGTTAACTGTGTCTGATGTTCTGTTTCTTTGGAGTACTATAATGCTTCCTTAACATGCCTTATCAGGAAAGGATAAATTCTGTCTGGGCTTAAGGAACGCGAATTTCTACCCCTAAGAGATACGATGGCGAATTAATCCATACGAGTTTTGTTCGCGGTGGCTTTGCTCACTTTTGATTTTTGAAACTCTGGTCCTCCAGTTCTGGAGTCGAGTACTTTTGCTAGACCTGTCCTCTCTTCTTGGTAGTTTTAAATATCGGTCGTTAAAATAATATTAAAAAATCGGAAGAAACAACCTGGGGCAGACTACAGCCTGTTTATATAGACGGAAAAGTTTAATTCTGAGGGGGCGCCACTCGCAAATTCCCATCTCAAGAAACAACACGTAAAACACTACAAAAACTAATAATGTCTCGTTTACCACCGATTACTAATAGTGCAACGTTAGATGTCAGTAATATATCATTAATATTCATAAGCATCCATCTTCCTCACAACGGGTGTACTGGAAAAGTGCAAAACAAGCAGCTTGCGGCTCATTTTTTGACAATTTTCAGTTTGGACAATTTAAATACAGCCCGTTCAGATAGATAAAAATATCAGAGGGATATATTCCCCTGACTTTTCTATCTATTTGGACTGGGCTATATTTAAATTAATTGACCTCTCAAAAAAATCAAATGAAATAAAAAATGAAATAAATAAACAAATTAAATTAATTAATTAATATTATTAAAATTAATTAAACTAAAATTTCAATTAATTAAATTAAATTAATTTACCTCTCAAAGCCATCTCCGGCCCTCAACGAAAAATAATCATTTTTTAATGATTGTCATACCTGGTGGTGGAGACCGTCGTCACTGGCATGCAGGTAAGACAAAAGAATATTTACTGGCGGACCTAACCCCTTAGATTATTTTTTAAAGAGTTTACATTGGATGAGGACTTTATTAAATTGGAAATATGCACAACCGGAGCTCTGATTTTCATGAGTTATCCATTAAAATGGGAATATTAAAATTGCAGAACCGATCTGAATGGGTAAAAATTGAGCTGCATGTTGCTGGTTTGGCACATAAGTATTCCCTTTGTTTTAAAGAAGGGTGTTTAAGAATGATAACGATATATTACTGATATCTAAACTTGTAGACCTTGCAGTCTACAATCCATCCATAGACACCTCTGTCTACATCAAACTTCACTGAAAATGGCGTGCTTGAGTCTAAATTGCTTGTCCGAGGTACTATTCAAAGCTATTGACGAAAACCCCCATCACATGGCGACAACAGTAATTTACTGGAAGAGCTGACTCTCTACATTATTTTCCGTATTTACTATGTTTTATATCATCATCATCATCATCATATGTGGCACGACGTCCCGTCACCGAGACTGGGCCTCCTCTAAGAGCCTCCGCCAGTCGGCTCTGTCTTCTGCTGCAGCTCTCCAGTTCCTAACGCCAAGCAGAGTTCTGGCATCGTTGGATACCCTGTCCAGCCATCTGATCCTCGGCCTTCCTACTCGTCTTCTGGAGTGCAGGTCCTCGGTCATAACTTTTTTAGGTATTTCCGTGTCATTCATTCTGGCTTCATGCCCTGCCCATCTTAGCCTTCCAAGCTTGATGAAGGTAACAATGTCGAGGTCGGCAAATAGAGTGCTGAGTTCCCTATTTTTCCTTCTTCTCCACACTTCACCTATCTTTACTGGGCCATAGATCCTCCCGAGGACTCCTCGCTCAAACACACTTAGCATCCTCTCATCACTTTTGGTCATTGCCCAAGCCTCTGAGCCATATGAAATAACTGGCCTTACGAGGGTCTTGTATATACTTAGCTTGGTCTTTTTTGAGAGGAATATACTTCTAAGGTGTCGGCCAAGTCCATATACACATCTATTGGCAGCAGTGATGCTTCTCTGTATCTCCTGAGTTACCTCATTCTCGCTGTTCACTTCAGATCCAAGGTATATGAAACTTCTCCATGTTTTATGTAAAGTAAAATAAATGCTCTTAATGGTCTTTCTTAAGCTATTCTTTCTTTATTAATTAAGGCTAAGAAATGCGCTAGTTGTAGATTTATAAGGTACTAAGTAGTTGGAAGAGCCTTTCTAACGGGACGGATGTAAGCTGAGAACGGGCTCAAGTGGATTTAAAACGCAGATCAGGGCTAATTAAAAAAAGGAAAAACAAATAAAATCTCCCCTCAAATGCTTAACTAATTAATGTAAGCTCAGGAAGCTGTTAGACCTGATATCATTGTTTGCCCTGCTCGTCCTAATCTCCTGTAAGGTCACGGCTCTTTCACAATACCCCTCAGTATTAACTCTCTCTCTCTCTCTCTCTCTCTCTCTCTCTCTCCCTCTCTCTCTCTCTCTCTCTCTCTCTCTCTCTCTCTCTCTCACACACACACACACACACACTCTCTCTACATCTCCACTTCTTTCAAAAATTTCCATGAAGTATCTTTTCCTCTTCATTAGAAGTAATTTTCCTAATAATACTAAGTTTATAAATTATTATTACTAAAGTTTATAAATTCTCTTTTAGAGGTTGTATCCTATATTCGGGGGAAACTATACAAAAAATGTAGTTCAATACCACCAACATTTCTATATCACTCCGTTCCTGACATAGGCCGTTTAAAAGGTTCTTTAGAAAAAAAAAAAACTTTTTTTTGTAGTATACCTCCAAATTTCTCTCCTTATGCACATTTTCATTCAAAGTGCCATTGCATTCTTGAAATCAGCATTAAATTTCCTTTAAGGCTAATGCACACACAATGTTAATAAGTATCTTATTCAAATCACAATATCAATTCAAAAAGTAGAAATGAATAAAACCTTCTGGTTTGCGACGAATTTTCAAAAATCACTAATCTTTCAAAAAAAAAGACCTACAGACTACTCAATCTCAAGAAAGTTGTAAAATTTAATCAGCCCTCCAACGGTGTACTCAGAACTGAAATTATCTCTCAATTTTATAATGTAATTGGAATTCTAGAGTGAAAAAACATCAAATAAAAAAAAAGTAATATTATGTTTATTTTCATGATATAATTAGAAATAAATGAAAATTATTCTTGATAAATTGAATTTAATGATTTTAGTAAGTCTTACAGAAAAGATGAATAAAAAAAAAAAAAAAAAAAAAAAAAAAAAAAAAATCGTTTAGAGGCTTTCGTTTAAATTCAGGGACATAAATATGCTTCAGGTCCACCCGACACACCTGTGTAATGTACTGTATAACATACAGTCTACTTATTCGAACATGGCCACCGCGCATGCACGAAACGTTTTTATGTGACTTCGTTCATCGGTTGGATTCGGCCTCCCTGACTGACCCTAGGCCACCCCACCTTGGTGCTAATTACCCTAGCAGTCGAAACAGCAAAGTGGACAATCAGGCAACCGGAGCATTGTACTGACCACACTATCTCCCTGGTGTGGCGTATATTTTTTTTTTTTTTTTTTTTTTTTTTTTTTATCATAAATATGCTTTAGCGATGACTAAACTGAAAAAAAACGTCACAAAAAATCGTTACAAAACAGTGTCACAGAAAAGTGTCCGCTGGCGTTCACGTATGCGCAGTAACTATGTACGAAAATGAAGATTGAATGTTACACAGTACATTACATAGGTTTGTGAACCTAATGCATATTTATGTCCTTGAATTTGAGCAGAAGGCTCTAAACGAATTTATTTTTTTTTATAACCACAATTTACAGATCACCCCGTTAAATATAAATAAAATAAATTACATTTATATTTACGTATGAGTAGAATACAAAGATCTGATGAATATTGCATCGGAGTTTTTAAGGTCTGTTTACGCTTAATTTATAAGAGTATTAATAAATTTCAGAATTTTCTTACAAAACAGAATTTCCTAGTTTCATTAGGCGTTAAATATCTTTATTTAAACAGGAATTAGTAGGCTATTAGACAATATGCGTATGCGTATCTATTATAACAATTATAATGAGTGAAAGTTGAGTTGATAATGTAATTAAAGTAAAGTAGTGTATTTTTGTTCATTTGAGAATTTACAATGGAAATGCTGATGGAATAGTAAAATAGAAAAAAAAAAAAAAAAAAAAATAATTTAAAATGTATATTATAATGCCTTTGAAAGACGAAGAAGAAAAACCGGTGCCTATACTTAATGAATTGGTTTCCGGATCTCCACAAATATATCGTAAGCCATTAACGAAACGTCGCTAATAAGTTCAACTTAAGTCATTAGAATGAGAATGAATAATCATTCCTAATAGAAGCCGGGGTAATTATTATAATCAGACACAATTTTTCTGTCAACAAACCTTATCAGAAATAAATAATTGACCTTTCTGCCGGTGAAAAATACCGCAGCTCCGAGAACTGGTGGCGTAGACTAACTGGCAACAATTTTCCCCCTGAGCTGACGGCCGGCTACCCGATCAGTCATGGGTGTCGTCGGGCGGGCAAACAAAAAGTAACAAACAACACGAACGAACTAGAACAAAAAGAAATAAGTGAAAGAAAAAAAAAAAGAACCGACTGGAAGGAAGGCCTGGTGATGAGACCTAGAGTGCTCCCTGTGATTGCTGTAAGTAGTCAGATGTTACGGGCTGTTGCGCTGTATCTCTTCTTGCTTTTTGTTTTTGTCTTTGTTTGTACAAATGGGTGTAGTTATTACCTCCCTCCTTATATATTTTGCACGCTACGGACTCATCCGCCGGATATTAAAGCCTTTTCAACCATCTGTATTCCACTGTATCCTAGTCCCACTAGACAAGACAGATAAAGAACCTAAAAAGTCCGTCACGCAGGAGCTGCATAACTAAGCACTTTCCTCAGAATTTGGGTAGTGTAGACTGCTTTCCAGAACAATTTGCTTAAAATATCCTACATAAATAAAATAAAAACGTGAATAGTTCTCATTTTGTAATGAGTAACTGATCAATTATTAATTTGCATCCAGAGTTATGTTTACACATGGTACCTACTACACTACGTAATAAATACAAAAATCCTCATATTATCGTATTTTGATCTAACGCAGGAACAGGATACAGTCACTCTAGTGGTAGAAAGCGCTCCTTGCGGCGGCTTTGTGAACCTACGTCTGCCGGCTTTTCTATTCAAATATATTACAAATTAAACCCCCGCTTTCCGATTGACCGATTCAGCTCATTTTTACAACACTTCTTTCTCATGAGTTACCCACGACGTATACAGCGTTTCGTTACAATACAGCAGAAATTACGACCGGTATGAGTATATTAGGAATTTGGGTCCGGAGTAAACCCCCCCTTCTAATGAACCGATTTAGTTTCTTTTTACAACACATATTTACCTGTAGATTACCACTACGAATACCGAGTTTCGTCGAAATATACCAAAAATCACGGCTGGTAGTGGCGAATTGGTATTGTGGGTCCGGAGTAAACCCCCCCCCCCCCTCCTAATGAACCGATTTCGTTTATTTTTACAACACATATTTACCTGTAGATTACCACTACAAATACCGAGTTTCGTCGAAATATACCAAAAATCACGGCTGGTAGTGGCGAATTGGTATTGTGGGTCCGGAGTAAACCCCCCCTTCTAATGAACCGATTTAGTTCATTTTTATATCTCACTTTTCTCTCTATATTAACACTACGAATACCAAGTTTCGTTGAAATATAACAAATATTACGGCTGACATAGTCAAATAAGTGTTTTGGGTTCGGGGTAAACCCCCCCTTCCGGTGGACCGACTTTGGTGGTTAACGAACTCGTTCAATCGTTTGCTAATTGAATGCTATATACCAAGTTTCGTGACGAAAAAACAAAAACTCTGGCCGCTATCGTGTTAACAGACACATATATATATATGCATATATATATATATATATATATATATATATATATATATATATATATATATATATATAGATATATATAAATTTTAACGGGGGTCATTTTCGGTGTCTACTAGGTAGGATCAATAAAGATTTGAAGAAATTTTTCAAAAATTCCGTCATGAGTCCAACCTCAATAGCTACTTTCCTTCGGAGGAAAGTGCTAAAATAGAGCAGCATGCAACATACTCCTAATCAAAAGTCTTCTGGTCCGTCAAAACTTGTATGTCCGACTCGCAGGGATTGCGTCATATTAGCGCGTTTTCGTTCTTATTCCTAATGTCATTGGGAAAGCATAGAATAGAAAAGCTTTGTTTTGCTTTTTAACGAAAAATGTAAAACGAAATCTGAGAAGCAAGATTTAAGGGACCGAAACAGGAAATTGACAGTATCCTAAGCGGAAATTACTCCTTCCGTTTTCTCAAAAGTTTGCACTAGGAAAAAAATATTATTGATTCTCATTTTCATCCCTAATTTTAGTAAGGTAGGCAGAGAAGGCTGGTTAACGAAATTGACCTTTTAAATCAGGCATAGGATTTTTTAATCACGTTTCATTAAAATCGCACCATTTTTGATCAGGAGAGAAAACAAAGTATTTGAAGATGGTCTTATTTCCAATGGTTCCAAGCTCACGATGATTTCAGACAATTTATATTCAATGAGTATGTAATGCTGGACCCCATTATGATGACCATCAAAAAATAAAGAAGGATGGCCCAATTATTTTGTCACCTGGTATGCCGCACTGACCAACTGTCTTATCCACATGTCTGTTCAAAGTAACATCAGTTGTGTATGTCATTCAATATTTCACAATAATTTTAGTTGTCTTTATTCTGCCACATGGCTCTATAATCTTTATGTGTCGATTTGTATGTATTTACGCCCACAGGATGCAATATTTCTAAAAAACATTATAAGAAGTGGGTCAAAAAATCTCTCTCTGATAACTTTCAAAACCTTATTATTATTATTATTATTATTGACTAAGTGTATGTCTTCTATGATGATTTCACTGTTTTAAGTTGTTGATCCTGCATTATTTACTGTATTCGTATTAGTATCAGAAGAAAGGTAATTTTTTAATTACCAAAATTATAAGATAATGAAGTGTAGCTGAATACTCACTTATCTGTTTATAATGTTCTTGTACTTATTGGTGTTAACAACAAAATGTTCTGATAACTGATTTTTATTGTTTAACAGTTCTGTTTGTCAATTCTGCTCTTGTGTTTTGACTTTTAGCTAAGGAAGGCTACAAAAGAGTAGCCGAAACGCCATTAATACAGATTTTTAAAAAAACTGTATTGATGTTTTCCTAGCCGAATCCCAACGATTCCCTGACTGCTTATAAAATACTATGAGGCTTTAAAATTCCTGTAGAATGCTTGAACGCTACTGGCTGTTTAGCAGACGTCTTAAAAAAACGTTGTTATGTAATTTACCAGAATATTGTTTTTATGTACTGGTTGCTATCATTCAACAATTTAATCATGTTATTTGGGATATTTAATACATTTTTTTCTTCTTAATTTTCTATGCGTTTTAGCGTAAATTTCGTATTACAAATGTACTATGAAGTTGGTTTTTCATAATCCTGTCATGTTTATTAACTTAGTGTGGCCAATTTTAAGTCATGCCTGTACGTTTTTGACTCGTCTGTTATCACGGTAACTTGAGGACCGTTGTCCTGAGAAGACTCTCAGTAGTGTTACATATGTTATATGCCAGCTGTTCTAATTACAGACAGCCTTGTTAAGTTAGTTAATAAACACATCTCAAGCAGTGTGGTTGTTCTTATTATTATACATGGTGGCAGCGGTGGGATACGAACCCACGCCCCCGAAGTGACTGGTGAATGGAATGGCTGAAAGACATGTTCAGACAATCAAGACTCTCATCAAGAAAGCTATTTCTGAAACTGATTTATTCTACATCGTCCTTAGTTACAATGCAACTCCGAAGGCAGACCAGCCGTCACCAGCAGAGATCCTGATGAAGAGGAAATTGAGGACGAAACTTCCTGCTCATGAGGAAGATTTAAAGTCAAGTGAACCTGGCATTCGAAGGATCCTTCATCAGAATCAGAAGAAACAGGTAAATTATTATAATAGAGGAAAAAAGAAGCTATCAGACCTTAAGGATGGACAGCCAGTCTGGATGAGAGGAAATCTGGGGAAGAAAGGTCTGAAGTGGATAGAAAGGACAATTATTAAGAAACTCCCTGAACCAAGATCCTATCTGGTGAAGACTCCTGATGGAGGCGTTTGTAGGCGAAATAGGATTCACCTTAAAGTGAAAATAGATTAAGCTAATTTGTATTATTATTTTAATATTTAAGTGTCCCTCTAAATTGTTAATAAATAGGGGACATGTTACATATGTTATATGCCAGCTGTTCTAATTACAGATAGCCTTGTTAAGTTAGTTAATAAACACATCTCAAGCAGTGTGGTTGTTCTTATTATTATACAAGTAGTATATTTTATTGTAGGAAATGAAATGTAAATTTACTATAAGGTTGATTATAAAACGCATGATGGATTGTGAGTCGCATTTTTTTCCTCCGAGCTCCATGTTTGTTCGTTGCAGATGTACATTCGTTCGGCAAGAAGGTGGTCAGGCGAATTGTTGTGGGTAGGCGGCTCGGTAGGTGTGGCATACACCGGAAGTAATGGCACACTTCCGCCCGTACTTCCGTTCTCCGCCATTGGTTCGAGGTAGCATCAACATCCATCTTCCTCTTTCCCAGAAAAGAGTAATAGACTGTGTGTGTGTATATATATATATACATACATATATATATATATATATATATATATATATATATATATATATATATATATATATATATATA
The DNA here is from genome assembly GCA_946811695.1 of Gonocerus acuteangulatus. NCBI lineage: Eukaryota > Metazoa > Arthropoda > Insecta > Hemiptera > Coreidae > Gonocerus > Gonocerus acuteangulatus. The sequence continues at coordinate 67,060,259 of OX328127.1, read as the reverse complement.
TTTAAATTATTAGTAAGGTATGAAGAATATTTAGAACAAAATACCATATAATACAAAATCACTTCACCGATACAAAGCTTCCCAAAATCAATGTGATTCCTTCAAGGTGGTCAAACAACTAATAGGCAACTATGGGATAACCAAAAACGTTCTCTAAGTTCTGCGCACATTGACAAAAAAAAACAAAACAAATTGACATTTTTTAATGACTGTTCAAGACATATTTCACTTAGCTCTTTAGAGAGAGCTCCTTAGCTGATATTATCAAAATATTTCATATGGTTTACCTAAAGTCGTAGGTTTGATTTCCTCTCGGGCTAATGGATTTTCTTTCCAAAGTAATAAGACATTGCCCCTATCTTGGTGAGAAAAGGATGGTAACTTATAGATAATACGTCCTGTGTTACGTCGTTCACATTTAAAGGATAATAATGATTTGGTTTGATTTTCTTAGTTCTTATGTTCAACTGTTTTACCGGGTATGAGGATTTTTTTTGGGCATGGAGGCAATCAGTAGATATGTATATTGCCCATTGTGCATGTTGAGTCCACTTTGAATCGTTGGAAAACGTCATAGTAAATGCGGAGCGTGATAGCGTCGCTGTTATTTCCCTCAAATTGTTATATGATAGAATGATAAAAGACAGGATATTAAGAGAAATGCTTTTTAGAATATTTTAGATATAGGATTCGATATCCTTAATAACATATTTTTGACTTTTTTTATTAAGAAATAGTAATTTTCAAGTAATAACTTTTCATAATAATTTTCAAATATTCTTTGTGTCTAAGATCTTGAACACAATTTAACAGCTCATGTATGATATCTGTCTTAAGCCGATGGTGGCACGTGTAGGACTATTTCTTTTCTTTTGGGATAATCTTTTAAGGTTATTTAATAGTTTTGAAATTTTACTAATTTTAGCTCTAAATAAATTTTAAGTAGGATTTATCTTTATTTATTTCATTTTTCTGTTCATTGCCTACCTCGTTCATGTTTTTTATCATATGTATATTGTCTCAGATTTTACTATTAATCCTATTGTTTTCTTCGTCTTCAATCCTGACAAATTTAAATAAAAAATTTAAAATGAATAATCTCTCGCCAAGGCTGCAACAGCGTAGACAGTTTACATATAATACTTATTACTAGTAATTTGTAAAACGTTAGATATAAAGTCTTATTTTTTCCCTTCAGATTTCTTGCAGTTTTTGATAGAATTTTAATCTTTTTCTACTACGAAAACATTCAAATTCCAGCTACGATGAAGTTTGATGTTCGAATACCTGATGTACGTTAGTACTATAAAAACGGCAGGAAACAGAAAATTTGCACACTTTGGCCGAATTGTAGGTTAAAAATATTATTCGTTTAACATCTAATTAAAATATTTTAAGCTCTGAACAACTAATTAGTATTTTAATAAACTAAAATAACTCACTTCCTCTTTTTTATTGTCCTATCTAAACATCCATTAATTCTTTAATGATATTCAACCGTCGAAGTGATAAAAAGTAAACGAATAGTCAGGAAAACAGTTAGACTTTCGGGAAAATCAACATTTTGTACTTGTAGGCTAGGTCATTGGCAGCCTAAAAAACTGAAGAGGCATTTTAACAATAAGACTTTTTTTTTAGCTGAAAAAGGCTGCCAAAGAGCCTGCCGAAACGTCTAAAATATACATTTTCCCCATAATCTGACTGTTTTTCTTATCAGAGTCCTAACTATTCCTTCACATCTCATTAATTCTTCACAACTCATAGAGAGTCCAGTTTAATTGTGATCAATTGTTGTGGTATATTATGCCACTTCACACCGAAGCTAAGTTATTTTCTATCCTTTTCCAAGCCAAGGTCTACATCAGATTCCTTCTTTCCCCCGCCTTCTCGGTCAACTTACTGTAGCATTCAAAACATTGTTTCAACTAGATTTTTTGCTTTCATTTAAATTCTATATTTTAAGTCAAGGGTACTAACACATCAAAGGATCTGCCATTAGCCGTGGCCGAGCCTATAGTGTGTGTGTGTGTGTGTTTAACGGCGCATCAACAATCTGGCTATTAACGCCGGGCTATCTGCAGGTTGCCACCCTTTTATAACGCCAACGGCACATGGTCGGTCACCCATTCAGGTACTGACCACGCCCGACGTTGCTTAACTTCGGTGATCTATGGGAACCGGTGCATTAAAAATATTTCTGTTGTCTTTGCTCAACGAAAATTGAGCCTATAGTTGACCAATTTTCGTTGAGCAAAGAACACAGAAATATTTTTAATGCCGGATTTGATGTGATTGTATGCAACCTTTATTTTATTTATATTGATTAATAAAAATGTGGTTAAATATATTTCACAGCAGGGGACCTTAAAAATTCTGTACTTCAATTAGAATTTGGTTCTAATTTTTGTAAGGTATCTTAGTAAGCGGAAATGAGTAAGTCAATGACAAAATGAAGATAGCTTTGTTCAAATAAAGGAGGAAATGATAAATGACTAAGGTAGAACCACAAAGTGAGAAAGTGTAAAATAAAGTGGTGCCTAAAGTGCTAAAGTGTACAACCCCCTACTATTAGGCACCACAGATGAGTATTGGAAATTCTCCTTCCAGGGCAGGTGGACATAGGGACTATTTCCTTCAAGCCATTAGGGTTTTTTTTTTTTTTTTTATCTCTACACACTCTCCTGTCCTACAGTTTGTCCGACGTTCCGAGCAAAAACTAACTATATATCCTTTATCTTTATACTTATCAATAATGTCTCGTCAGCTACAGATCAAACATTTAACTACACCTGATTATATCTCAAGTCTGAAGTTCTGTGTCGGATTAACGTTCACTTCACGGCTTTGGAATTTCATAAATTTAATCTATAAGCTGTTAAGGGGGCAATCAGATCAAAAGCTTTTGAAAGAATTATTTTTCTAGAAGGCTCGTAAAACGATCATTTAATGGATGTAATTATTTCATAAGATTGAACTGAAAAATATGCTATTGCTAAGACATAAAATGAAAAATATCATCTTTCATGACTTTCACAAGCAATTTTAAATTCAGGTGTTCGCCAAGAAATTCAAACTCAAACATGAAGTCATTCTAGCACGTATCAATAATCAGTAACGTACGTATTAGTAAATCAATCGTTAAGGACACAATTGACATGGTGAATTAGGAAATTCATGAATGAAGACAGAATTTCTAAAATCAAAGTAAGTGGATAATAAATCACAATTACCAGTTTGTGGATAACAAATGAAAACAAATAAAAAGAAACATTTTTTAAAATGGTCTGTTATTGGTTTTGAAGAATGCTAGTGCCCAATTTATTCCGCTAAGATTCAGATTCCTTTACTACTACAGTAAAATCGGGGACTTCGAGCTGATTTTGCACTTGATCTTTGAGACACTTTCCATTTCTTTCGTAAACTAGGTTTACAGCACACGTCTAGACCTGTTTAGTCCTTTACATAACCCGTCATATTCAATTGAAAATACTTTTTAATTTAAAAATCAAAAAATTCAGATCAAGAAGCCGATATTCAGTAATTAAGAAGTTGTTAATTTTTTTTAAATGAAGGTATTGCAAGCTACACATGTTTATTGATAACAAATATAAAATAATAATAAAAACAAAGTTTTTTAATTTATTTTTTCCATTCTGTCGTAAATAAAATATCTAATATATACGCCATGTAGTTAAATAAATAGAAAAAAACAAACACATTTAACATGTGTGGATTCATACATTTTTCTTAACATCAGAATGTAATACATTTTATATATTGATATAGGGTATTATATCTTATTCTATAAGGTAAATGAAGAGCCTACATAGGAGAAACCAAATCATGACCGAAAAGATACGTTGTGACCTTTGGTCATATATGCACAATTAACATACGGAATCCACGTAAGTTTTATGAACTTCGGCGCACTGGAAGTCACCCATGAGACAGATCAAGATTACTTTGCACGGACCACTTTTTCAGGCTTGAACAGAAAAAATGGAACAGTCTGTACTCCATGAAAGCATGACAATACCATAAAAAAAGAATGCTTATAGAACTTCACAAGTATTAATATTACTGAGGTAAAAATACTGGATATTATCTGCCTTACATAAGAACGGCGTTAAGAAATATATTTGACTTTTCATCACTCAATTGGAGAGAAAATTAGTGTTTTATTTAAGTCATTTCATCCTACTACATCTCCGCAAATATTTTTAAGGGATCTATTTATAATTAAAATCTTAGAACTTGACTTGAATACTATTTTCGTTTTATGAGCGCATTCTTATACTAATACTAAGTTCACTCATTTACATATTTCTACAAGGGATATGTTTATATCAAATACCCTATAAACTGTAAGTATTTACACTTACAGATATTTACACTTCCAAGATTTTAATTGTTTTCACACTTCCAAGATTTACACTTCCAAGATTTTAATTAATCCTTAAACATACACTTCCAAGATTTTAATTTACGATTTACACACTTCCAAGATTTTAATTTACGATTTACACTTCCAAGATTTACACTTCCAGTATTTACACTTCCAAGATTTTAATTGTTTTCACAGGTACTATAAATAACTAGAAAAAAAAGTCATCGCTCCTACATGTTTTGACTAAATATCTATTATAATAAATATCATCTTCTTGTTTTCTTTCTTGTTTATTAATTCCTATTAAATCGTTGGGTTATGATGAATCCAAAAATGTAAACTCGTTTACAAGAAAATATATATAAATAAAAACTAAACCTAAGAATGACATTATTAGAAAGGATAATAAATTAGATTGGTTATACAAAGGTCGACTTTTAGTACACTGTTGTTGTTTTTTTTTTTTTTTTGTTTTTTTTTTTCTCGGTCCTCAACACTAAGACAGAACAGAAAAAACTAAACAAAGAAACAAAAAATTGAGTTAATTGTAAATTATTACCTCTGAGATAAGGGAGGAATTGAATATGAATGAGTGTTAGGGAAGGTAGATGTAGAGGCGCCTCTATTGCCCAACCTTTCTTACACTGTTCCAAACTGTTGTAGTGTTTCATAAATATGAGCAAGTATTCAGCAAGTATTGTCTTACATACTTTTCTGAATGAATGATAAGAAATAGGTTTTATCAATAGGCCATTTTAATTAGATAGTTTTTTGATTATTCATTGATTTGATTATTATTGAAGTACTTTATTCTCGCTTCAGCATGTTTGAAAAAAAAAAATTGTTTACCCTAAGAGGTAAAGAAGGCCAAGCGGATAGGTCAATGTAGAAGTATCTGACTCTTCACCGTACGGCACTCCTGGGAGAGAGTGTGGTGTGTAGAGCCCGGAAGTTAGGCAAAATGCCTTTTTTATCTGAATGGATATATTGAAGAATCAGATAGAAATAAATATGTTTCCGTGCATTTAGGAAGTGTAGAGACAATTTTTATTTTGCCTATTTTGGCTATTTTAAGATTTAAAGCCTTTTTTTTTGCCTTTTTTGCTCGTTATGCAATTTTTTTCTACGATTTAAACATTTTAAAAAGCACATAACGAATTTCGAATTTCAGTTCGTCGAAAACAAAAAAGGTTTCACAAATTAAATTACATTTTGCCGTCACAAATATCAAATCGAAAGTTTATTTTCCCAACCCGTGGATTGACCCTCTGTAAATAACAGAGCCTTCCTTGGTAGAAGGAATGCACAGACATAATGAATAGCAGGAAAGAGAGAGGATGAGAGAAGTACGTCTCCTTCCTCACACCCCTTTTGCTGTGACAATGGTGTAGTTACCTGGTATTCCGAATTTAGAAATGATAAGATAATGCAGAGGAAGTTTTTCCATAATGAAAAACATTTTTTCTTAGAAGGTCTATGAGAGTTGATACTTTGAAAAAGAATCTTGTTGTTGCTTGTAAGAAGGGAAAGTAAGAGTAAGTACAATAATTCTGTGATAAATTGATAATAAAGAAATGAATGAGTATTTAAAATACATATTTTCATTAATAATGAGTGAGATTCCTCTTTGCCTACACTCCTAATAAAAGCCTATTTTAATTACTCCTATTTAAGTGCCTTTTTGCCTGTCTATTTTAATAAAAAAAAAATGCCTATCTTCCGGGCTCTAGTGATGTGTAAGATCCGGCCGCCTAATATTTTTTTGCAAGAACCCATTAAAGGCTGGGTGTGCAGAGGGACCCCAAGCTAGCAGCTCCTGCGTGACGGAGTTTTTTTGTTTTTTTTTTTAGACAGCTGCACAAGTCTATTGAACATGAGTTGTGAACTTTTTATTCCGATTTTTTTGTCCAGGCCAAATTCGCTCTTCTAAATTATAGGATTTGTAACTAAAATAAATTAGTAATATTTGTTCTTCTAATTTGGAGTATGAAACTTCTTTTTTTTTTTCTTTTTTTTTCATTTTTCTTAAAAATACTTTTCAGTGAAATTTCGTCTTCCCCTGGCCCTTCATATAAATACAGTTAAAATAAGTAGTTATTGTTCTGAGACAGCTGGAAAGGTTTATTGATGATACAACTGTGTTTTCCCTTCTTGAAAAGTTACCTCTTATAAGTTACAAGAACAAATATTACACAATGGCAACTAAAAAGCGCTTGGACTTTTAAGAGCAGGCCAAACTTGTTAATAGCCCGCTGTAGTAATCCCCACCATCTGGCTGACAGTTCTTACCGGATGGATTACCCCCACCAAGTTCTTCGCGCCAATTATCTGGCGCGTCCATTCTAATGGCGGCTGGTCCGCCTTCTTCCGCCCAGACTTTCCTGGCTTCCAGTCTTGCAAGTGTCTCTCCCACGTCTTCATCAACCTTCCTTCCTTAGGGCACCATCATGAACCTCGTGCAATTTAAACATGAGTAAATGGCTTTTAACGACTATTTTGTTATGGTCTTCTAAGTCAGCGAATAAAGTATGTTCACAATTTTTTTTTCCGCATCATTATTCTCTAGAAAGCTGAATTCTTCTGACTGGGTTTTAAACAAAGTTTCCACGTTTTACCCCTGGCTTTAAACGCTGCTAGGTCCCCTAACCATTTGATCTAATATCACTGAATCTCAAGTTTGGCCATTCAAAGAAGTCAACGTTTAGGTCTGTATCTGAAATCTGGCCGTATTATTGTTATATAAGGCTCAGAATAGTTAATTGGCAGAGCACCCATACGGATAATTCTAGATAAAAACCAAGTCTGGTGGTTAACTTTTTAAAAAAAATATAGATTTGAAAATATAATAGTATACAGGAGGGTGCACTTAATTTTTAAAAAAATAATCATTTTTGGTTAACTACAAATTTTTATATATGAAGGAATTATCCGTCAAATTTAGTCAGAAATAAAAAAATTATTACATTTAAACAAATTCAACTAGAGCAGTAAAATATCAATAAATTAACAAATAGTTTAAATTATTTCTTATTATTGTCTACTTTATTTATTTACACATTATTTGTCAGGAAGAATAAATCTACAATAAAATAAAATTAAATTGTAAAGAATTTCACAGTTTAAACATAATCACGAATTAGGATTTATATATATATGTATATATATATATATATATATATTCTGGAAAACATCCTATATATATATATATATATATATATATATATATACACTATATATAAGTGACCTCTTTTTTTACATGTTTTTTCTCTTTTAACGTTCTAGGTCAAATAAGTTATTCTTCTTTGTTTCCACTGAATCGGCTCTGTATTTCTGGCGTATGTATTCTATATATATTTTTTTTAAATGTTCGAGTGAAGCATATTTTAAAAATATTTAAAATATGAAAGTTCTTGCCAGTGCTCAATTATTCAATGCCCGATTATCAAAATAGTAAAATTGAATGAAAAATTGTGAATAATGTCAACTGGAGACAAAGAGAGTAATTAAGTTTGGTATTGCTTTGTTAAGTATTTATTATTTCAAACTAAATGAAACGACTTAAAATTAATTGAAGTCCGCTAATGTTGAAATGAAGAAAGTAGTTTATTATTTCCGAATCATTTAGCAGACAGTTCTCTACCATAGAAATAAAAGGTAAGGAATGTAATGAAATAAACTTAATTAATTACTCCTTAGGAGTTGTGACATTAAAAAAAACTGTAATTCTCATTTAATTTTATTTTTATTACGTGTTTCAAGAATTTGTAATTAGCAGAGTCTTTATATCTGTCTTATTCTTTGTTTACTGTTAGTTTTTTATTTTTTTCCTGAAAATTTATCATTTATACACCTTAAATTTAATATAGAATATATTTTTATCAAGGGTTTGTATTTTATTTATAAAAAGATATACATAAAATGAAGAGATACATTACTATTATTGGGTGCCTAAACAAGAGTAGCTCAGAAAAAATTCAATAATTCAATAATTAATGTTGTTCAACCATAGAATGCAATAATTAATAGAAGAAAATTATTATTTTATTATTAATAGAAGACAATTATTATTCTATTATTAATAGAAGACAATTATTGTCTTCTATGCTTTATTATATTTTATTATACATTTCTATGATTTTATTAATTGTTACATAGAGAGTACAACTTTTATAGAGGAAAGTTAGCGTTTTTGGGAAACTAATAGTTTTGTATGGTCCCATCATTGGTATTCAAGGATTGTTAGGATATTTAGTAAATATGTAGAGGTCCCGTTTGTCTAGAAAAGTTTTTTGAATTTCAACATATAAATTACTGACTTACGTCAATAACTATCAATCTAACAGGGTTTCCAAGAACGTTTTGTTTTGTGCCCTACGGATTATGAAAGCTTAATTACAAAATGCGCTAAAAATTGCGAATTATGACTGAAATTTCGGGTACAAAGTATTTCTTTTAAAGTAATGAACTTCCATGAAAAGCCTGTGACTAACGGTGCTAAGCCCAGTTTCTCTAAGCCTACAGGAGGGGCTTTGCATGCTAAGCGTGTACTAAGCAGCAGTGAGTGTCTTGCGAAGCACTCCCACGTGCTGGCAGTCCAGGGGTGGGGGTTGAAACTTCCTCTGCAGGCATGGGGGGTGTTTACAGGTACATCCACTGTACGCCAACAGATCGAACTCTTGTAGATTAGAGCTGAAGGGGAAATACGTTTATAATATTTTACAATTTCATCCAACGAAGCCCGTAAGATATACTAGTATATTTGAGATAATTTTATTCTGTTTCATATAGCACTTTGCACAGAAATAACGTTCAACTAGTTCAGACGCGTCAAAGATTTTGGGAGCTGGTTGGTGAATGTTCATCGTCATATAGAGAAAATGAAACGGACAGGTTGTCTGAAATCATTCCAGCACTTTTTGCTCTTCCCAAGTTCTTCAATTTTACGTACTAAATGCCAAAAATGGCACCCGTTAATGTTTATATCTTTCTATCATCATCCTAAATTTATTGTCGACTATACCTACGTCAATGAAACTTGAGAATTCATTATTCGCAGTATTTTTACGGAATCGTGTGCTTAAAGATTTTTCCTGGAAGAAGCATCGCTATCCCTCATACGTGTTCTTAATGAATGGGTTGCAGCGTAATTTGAGCGAGAACACCTTTCAAACTGAA
>OX328127.1:66972710-67050497 GCA_946811695.1 Gonocerus acuteangulatus | reverse complement strand
CTTCGTCACGGCAAATAAGTAGTGATTTTATTGCGTTAAATAATGTTTCATTAAAATTACGTTACTATACAATTCTGTGCAGTTTATTACAGGCACGGTTCCCGTCATACTACATTTTTAACAATGGGCGTTAAAATTTAAAAGTTTATGTTTCCCAAAAGTCATATGGTAACACCCAATATATTTACGAGTATTACCAAGGTTATAGGCGAGGAGGCTGTGCAAGGGTTCCGGATATTATTACCTCGCCTGGAAAACCTAAGGATATGCCATACATCACGGTTTGACCGGGACTGTCCCGGTATTTTGCAATTGTTTCGGTGTCCCCGCCCGGTTTTATCAATGTCCCGGAAAAGGCTGTAAGATGCAAAAAGTAATGAATTCATGTTTATAAGAATCTTTTATAAATCGGTTACTTTTCTACAATCAACATTGTTACTACTGCTAACAGTGTCAAAGAAATGAGAAGTAATCTAACTGTAAAACGCTGGAACTACCTGCACAGCGCTGCCAGCTGCCAGACACTACTATTTGGCTGAGAGATTTTTAAAAAAAAATCAAGTAGCAAAAAAAGTTTCGTTCTTATTTTTAAGGTTTGGGTAGCCAAACAGTTTAGGATTCCCCCTTCCCGTTAGTTTCTAGGCTTAAAACTCACCAACGATTTTGCTTATAATTTGTACTCTTTTTATCCCCCCCCCCCCCCCCGGTATGCCCATCCCATATTAATGTGTCTCGGCTTAACTCTCCAAAAATATGGCAAGCCTATCTGACGGGGACAGGCAGAAAAAAAACGCAATTAAAACTCTATGAGGGACAGTTAATTTCTAGTAATTCAAGGTCTGCCATCAGTGTTGACATTAACCTCAATTAGAAATAAAACTATGAGATAGATAATGTAAGGTAACAGCTGTTCTTTATCGTCCTAGCAACGCAGGCTGCCTAGGCTTGCCTTCTCTAACCAACTCAAACTTTAAACCCCCCTAAAAATGCTTAAAAATTCGAATATCAAAAAATCCTTTCTTAGCAAGTGCCTACGTTATATAGGGAGTGTCCATGCAAAATTTCAAAATTTTCTGTCGCGCGGTTTGGGCTGGGCGTTGATAGATGAGTGAGTGAGTGAGTGAGTGAGTGAGTGAGTGAGTGGTATTTGACAAATATATAGTAGATTGTTGTTTAAAGTAGCATATAATTAAGCGAAAAAATTGAAGCTTTAATATCTAAATATTATTTTAAAACATTAATTCGTAACATAAAACCTTGCCTGAAACTATTTACTCGCAAATATCGAATATTTTAAATCTGTAATTTGATTGTAAAATAGTACTATCAAATTTCCGAATGAAAGCTCAATTTGTTTATAATTGTGATGTTTACATTTATAAACAAGATTCTAAAAGGCCTAGGAATCGATTATTTACCATCTGGGGGAGCTTAATGGCCAAGAGTAGGCTAAAAGAAAAAAATAATGCAGTGAAAATTCCAATTAAATTAGTTTAAACAAGCTCAAAAATAATAAACGTCAAATTAGAAAAAAAATAACGGTTGAAATATTAATGCAACAATTACGGTAAATATTATCAACTCGTAAATATATTTTATTAAGAAAAAATAATAGTTAATAATGAGGTAAATGATTTTATCCAATCGTATTAGGTATAAATTATTATAAAATACTACAATGCGATAAAAAATACAAGACAGTTGCACAAATAATACTGTATATTTTAATTAGGATAAAGATAGAAAAAAAAGTAATAATATAATAACTTGTTGACACTTTCTGTAAGTAGAACAAGTCGTAGGCTGAATATCTATTATTATAAAAAGTGTTTTAAAAATATTTAATATATTATTATAGCTTAGTTAAAAATATTTAAGTCTGCTCTTAGTTGTTATAAGTAAAGATTATTTATTAAGATATATAAATAAAAAGGAAATAATTTACATTCTTTGAGGCCTAATTATTTGCACACAATGCTCGGGTCTTCGCTCACAATTCCATGATACACTATACGTTATTTTAATAAGCTCGTTAATCTTATTTTTTCCCTTTATGTATTGTATAGTTATCTTATGTTTAATGCATGGATTTCATCAACATTTTTCAGGATAACAGTCCATGACATATTACCTCTTCTATTATTCAACCGGCACTTTCCTTTGTGTATTATCTTTAAACGAAAATTTATTATGGGAAGTGCGTCTCCGAGGAAAGTATTTATCAACAAACTTTTGTGTAGTTGAATATAAGAAATATTTAAGAAAATTGATCTCTCACATTGAGACTCATGATAAACTAATCTATTTAATAAATAATAACTAAATTATTCATTAGTTTCGATTAACAAAATAGAAATATTTTTAGTTCTTATTACGGTTTGTCACCTAGAATGTAATTATTAATTATATTTGTTTTTTAGTCCCAAGTTCAGTTGTTGTTTAACAAACTGTTTAACAATAATCACCATTACGGTCATGTTTGGTATCTTAATTAAAAAGTCAAAATTACTTTTTATAATAGGTTTATTCTAATCTAAAATCAATAGCTAGGAACTAAAATTGCAGTTCGCTGTAACCCGAAAAGGATAGAAAAAATTAGGTACAATATTGCAATATTATAATGACAAAAGTATAATATGTAGTTATACATATTTATATATATATATATATATATATATATATATATATATATATATACACCTACACCTTACCCCCATATCTATAATGAGGTCATAACCGAAGATTCGAATGTCACAATCTAATATATAAATAATAAATATTTTTAAATCTGCATTACAATGCATACGAATGAATATTTACGAACAAAACGTCCCACATTCAACAATCGAGACTTATGGAATAAAACAATATATTAATAACAATAATCATATATGAAGAACAAACATAAATTAAATTTTAGAAAAAGGTTACATAAACTTTTTTTTTTTTTTTTTTTTACGTCTGCATCTAGACCATTAGCGCCGAGCAATCTACAGGTTGCCATCCTTCCTAAAAATCCCTGGAGAAGCAGGTAAGTCCTTCACAGGGACTCGAACCACTATCTCCCGCATGGGAATCCGTGGCATTAGTCACTGGAGCAAGTAAACTATAATAAATTAAAAAAAAAAAAAAAAATAGTCCGTGAACCAATTACATTCCTAAGCAAGGTACCTAGGTAATTAAACACCGATCCCTGAATAATTTCCTTAAAATAATCCATATAAATACATAATATGCGTTCTTTCGCTCTTTCAGATTTGTAATGAACAGCCGACCCAATTATTTTTTTTTTTTTTTTTTTTTTTCTGGGTAAACCCTATTCAGGACCATCTAATGGACCGATTTAATTTTATTTATTTATTTATTGTTTTCACAAAATATATTAACATTTAGGCTTGCAAAAACGAACGTACACAATTGCACATTGTTGGAAAAACAATGTTGCAAAAGGATTTTTTTCCTACTGTTAAATACATTCACAGATTTATTCAGGAGCCCAACACATGTTGATTAATTAATATGACATTGACGTATTTATTTATATTCAACTAAACCACTGAATAATTCATTTGGTAGAATTTTAAGAGCTAATATTAATTGAATGTAACACCCATAAATTAGCATTGATTAATTAGTCAAATCTAACGTTTGGCTAAATAATTATCATTTCTACTTGTTTGGGACAATGAATTATTATTCATATATATATTATTTTATAATTTGTTTATTTACTCCTAATTTTAATAAAATTAATGATATTTCCCGAATAAATTATCGAAGTCGTGGAAGTATTTCAGTATTTTCCGAAGGACTAGCATTTTAAGCTATTAATTGAAAAAAAAAAAACAAAAAAAAAAAAAAAAAAACTATCATAACAACGTGTTAACCGTTTGAAACACCAAAATAACCGTATTTCAATATAGTCTTCTGTTTCATTGCTCCATGTAAAACTATCTTTCGGGTAGTATATTATATTACAAACAAATGACTAAATTATATTAGATAAAATGTCTACTTTTTTTTATTATGTTATGATTATTATAACTAAATAATAACTGGAGGCTGTTGTTCCCAACAAACACTCTGGGGACACGACCTCTCTTCACTTTCACCACAAAAAAAAAAAAAAAATTATAATTTATTCAAGAATTATACAGGAAATTTGAGAATGTAACTGTAGAAAGGTTATAACATATATTTCAGTTAGATTTATGGGCATTTATAATAAACCACCTTCATAGAAAATATTTTTGTTAATTTGTTTGTTTTTATATTATTTTAACTCTATTCTATTTTACATCAAAGTTATTCAGATGATGTATTAGTTATTTTACAGGAATCAAAACTAAAAAGTCCGAGTTGCTGGAATTGCGTCATGTTAGCGCGTTTGCGTTATTTTTATTGTCCTTAATTTTTTTTTTTTTTTTTTTTTTTTTTTTTTTAACGGCGCATCTACATTTTGGTCATTAGCGCCGGGCTATCTACAGGTTGCCACCCTTTTCTAATGCCAACAGCACGTGGTCGGTCACCCATTCAGGTACTGACCACGCCCGACGTTGCTTAACTTCGGTGATCTATGGGAACCGGTGCATTCAACGTGGCTACGGCCGTTGGCCGTTTGCGTTATTATTTCTAGATACATTTAGAAAGCTTGGAGATTATACAGTAATATAATATAATATTATAAATATATATATAAAGTTTTGTAGATGTTCTTAAAAGATGAGAAGTACTAATAAAGAAATATATTTAATAGATTATTTCATAATCCTAATAAATTGAATAGAAAAATATGTTATAATAATGTTGCCGCTATATAAAGTATACATTTGATAATAAAAATTGAATAGTGTAAAATAAATTAATTAGAATTTAATTTTAATTGAAAAAAATTAGGTTATTAAAATAAATTTTCCTTAAAGATATGTGCATTAGAATACACATAACTTATTTTTGATTTGATTGATTTATTTATGGAAGTGCCATTAATTTAGTAAAATAATTCAAAACAGATGTTTCAAATAAATGAGCTTGAACTTGCTTAACGACAAAATTTATTTTACAAAGAATTTATAATAATAATCTTTTTATAACAAGTTTTGTAGATCATTCGAAATATTTCTGACGATATATTCTTGTTTCACTTCAATTAAAAATTAAAAGTATTTTATTAAGTTATTAATTAGTACAATGTTTCTTATTATTGGCCCAGTAGTGTGGTTAACTAGCATTAGTTTGGCATTATTGTGTTAATTTATTAATAAAGACTTTATTGGCATTCAAGATTTGTAAATATTAGGTTTATTGGTATTATTGTAACTAGATTAAAGCAACTAACCATAGGAACTAACAAAATTATATGGTAACCCTCCCATGTAATAAATAAAATAAAGTTTAACCACCGTTATATTGACACCTATGGTTCTGAATCATGAACTTTTCTATTATACATTGGTGGTGTGTCCCGTGTAATTACAAAAAAGAATGATATCTTGGGAACAATTGTCATGCTAAGCTATCTTCATATTTCAAGTAGTTATTCATAAACGTTTACCGATAAACAGTACTTAGCAATACATAGTATTAATGTTGATAAAATAGCTATTAAGTCAAAAATACTTAAATGTTTGATTAGAGTATCGATGTATTTACTGCTCTTTGTCAGTAAGCCTCTTAGATCGTAGGAAATAATTTATGTTCTTGCGTTATCTGCAGTCCATATGTTTGAGTTAAACAGTAAGAAAAATCTGCAAGTTGATGTCCCGTAACAGGCCACTTTAGAGGTATCTGATTCATGACCTGACGTCACACTTGGGAGTTAGTGTGGTTAGTACTATGCTCCGGCCGCCTGATTTTCCCCTTTGCTGCTTTGACTGCTAGGGTCATTAGCAATCTAATATAGTAAGTTGTGGAAACTAATATGCGAAGTTAAAGTAGGTTACTACTGTTTATTTTCCTAGTTCCTGACACTCCAAGGCGAATTAATTTGTTAAAATTTATCTTTTTGTTTGGAGTGTATTTCTTCAATCCTTTAAAATTGTTGCATTGACTTTTATTCATTTATTTTATTTTAGGAGCTTCGTCACAGATGCTATTTGCCCCTTATAAAGTTATTAATAAATGCAATAGAAATGTCTTTTGAAAAATTACATCAATTCTTTAACTTTGGAAGAATTAAAATAAAACATAGACAAAGGAACAATAAAACTTAATTCAAATACATGTAAATGAAATAATTAAATTATTAAAAACTACTGCTGAACTTACAATATTCAGCTGGAAAAGGAGGGATAATGAACACTGAGCAACTCTATCTACTTAGTTTTTCTTTATTCATTTTGATCCCTTTACCTATTTTAGGAAGTTTACTGTGCTTAAGATACTTGATTTTGCTCTCCTTTTTAATTTTTCCGAATCCTCTGCTAAGTCAACCTGTTGATTTTTGTTTGGAATTCTCCTCTTAGACACTTATGGATGACTTATGTTATTAACAGCATTACTTTTGGGGCCACTATCTTCTTTGGAAGGAACATCTCTATATCTCGAAGGAAACTTTTCTATTGTCTGTTTTCCCAGAATTTCTATCATCTTGCTGATGGAAGGATGAAGTAACGGATGTAGACTTTAAACAGATTTACTTAAGTGAGCAAATGATGGTTACTTTCTGTTGTAATAGGTGTTTGTGTAACATATTATTAAATTTAGAAGATAGATGTTGTTGGGGTTTGGTCGTGTGGTATCTTAATCAAATTTACAATAAAGTGTTTTTTTTAAGAAAATGTACTTTATTTTTTAAGACGTTTAGACTTGTAATTCGAGCGTTCATCAGGTCGATTAAACAAAGGAAAACTATCGATTGCCATCGTCTCCCCGACAATATCTACCTTTGCAATGGTAACAATCAACGATCTCTTCTTTATTATTAAATTTTTATGCTTTGAAATACGACCAATGAAAGATCTTTGGGCTTCTGGCTCCAAGGTCACCCATCCATTATCCTCCATTCCAATGCTTCATCCAGATGATGACGTATCAGCAAACGAAAGAACGTTTATCATAGCCAAGACATGATACTACCTATTAGTTCTCTTCCTTTTATTGTTCTGTGGTCTAGTCTACTTACCTTCCAAGTATAAGAAGTCGACTGGAAATTACTCATAACATGTCGAATAAGAGCCCTAAAAGAGGGTTGTTGGTAAGGCCGAGGAAGTGGCGTAAAAGAATTCACCTCAAGCCGCAAGGTTGGATGTGGTCAGCACTGCGGTCTCTACCTAAACAAATGTTCACACTTCGCCTGGGCTGGGGTTTTTTGTAGGGAACAGTAAAGAGGGCCGTTTTCTCGCTTCGTTGGGCGCTCCGTCCGCTCCTCGTGCTTCTTGTGACTCAAGCTAGGGAGCAGCACTGAACAATGTTCGAAGAAGACAAGGAGGATAAGAAATTCGTTTCTTAACGTCTGGATTTTTGTAGCAAATACTCGTGATTTACCAATAAACTCGCCAGGCTGGGATTTGAACAGAGAGTTATAGAGCCACAGAAGCTAATTCCTGAAAAGGAGGCAAAAATCTGAAAACAAGGCTAGTTTTGTTGTTCAATAAATTAATAAATGCTTATACAATAATAATAACAAATATGTTGGAAGTTAAAAATTAGACTAGGACATGATGAAAAAAATTAATTACGTAATGAGGCTCATATTGTTAGCCGTTGAGCCAAGGGCTAAGATTCAGATTGGCTAAGAGCCAAAATTATAGAAAAATCTATAGTTCAAACTTTTCGGCATGGTCTTAAGCTAAAAAATAAATATAAAAAACATTAGGTTCTACATTTTTTTTAAAATGGGTAAATCAATGTATTTTATGTACAAATTGATCAGTCGTTTTATCAAGAACTTGAGAGTAAGTAAAAAAAAAATTAAAAAAAAACAACGTAAAAAACACATTACAAACATACATATATGCACAGATATAACTGCGTTTCGCCCAACATAATATATTGCCATTTTTTTACTTGAGGCCTTTGTTAATTTTTTTACTTACTCTCAACTAGGGTCTGTATAAAACTACTGATCAATTCGTTGTCAGAAAACCTTAATTTTTCTCTTATCCGATTCCCAACCATTCCTTGAATTTGCATAAATTAGACATGTTATTGCAAAAAAAAAAAAAATAAGTCAATAGTACTATACGATAGTAAAATATGGTGTGTGAATTAGTAACGTTATTATACATTATAGCTGAAAATTGAAATTTATTTTAATAATTTTATTTTTAATCTTATTTTAATTGTAAAATAATACAATTTTCACTTTCTCCCTGGTTTCTTGGAAGACTTACTTTAGTGTGCTTATTGTGCACGAAATGAAGCACTATATAAATAAATAAATAAATAGTAATGTTCGTATAACTCTTCTTCTAGGAAGCAGTTATTTTATTCCCTTGTGTTTATCTTTTATTATATACTTTATTCTGTAAATAAATGCAAGTAATATTTCGCCATAGGGATATTACGGTTGAGAAAACTAGAACTTGTTATGTAAAAATGGAATAATTTGTCGAAAAAAATTGTATGGGTCTGTCTCCATTAAATATTGTGTTAAGAGTAAAATTGTTTTGTAAAATATATAATCAGAAAATAATTAGGGGTTCGGTGCGCCTTTAAATCAGTACACACATTAGACTGTCGCATCAAAATTGTATATGGTACATGACTAACATATTAGCCCAACAACATATAATTCGAACTGTTTTTAAATCACCATTAAATTTTGTTTAAGACTAGTGCACTTCAGCAGTGTCTTTTTCAAGCCGTAATAACTTTTCATAAAGGCGATCTTAATAAAAAAGACTAGTTCGTGACACATTTTCGAAAATCACCACTCCTTCAAAACTGATTCTCTAAGCTGCCGAAGCTTACAAAAGTTGTAAAATTGTATTGCTTTTTCAACGGTATACTCAGAACTGAGTTTATGTCTTTAGAAAGACATAGCTTTGAAAGAAAAACAGATAGGAGCTTGCGGTTGGCAGCTTTTATTTAGTACATTTTTGGTCGGTTTCGTCCCTTGCAGGATATTGCCATCTACTTGCTATACACCCTGTATATAATGGATCTTAATTAGGAACGATCCAATCAAAGAATAGGCAATTCTTGCTCTCTGTACATTCGTTCATAAATATCCCAACGCAGTAAAGCTTTACTGACAAACATTCTATTAATAGTGACCTGAGCTGTGAGACATCTCCAATACATCCAGGTGCCCAACAGGAAGACCAGAGGACACCCACTAACCGGACCATAAGAGGATTAGTATAATCCGAGAGAGAAAGAAAGTGAGATAGAGTAGAATGGAATGAAACAGAGAAAGGGAGACAGAGGGAGAAAAAAATGTGTGTGAGAGGAACGAAGAATCGATTATCTTGGCTGTTGGAGGCGAGTGTAGTAAAAGTCCCACAAAGGATGATATAAGGACCTCTAAGCCATGACTTATGTCCTCCAGGACTTACAGGGTAATTCTTACTTCGGCTAGTCCGCCAGGGGCTTACATCAAGTCCGCAGGAAACACTTCCAGTCACTTCACCATGGTGGTCAAGCACAAAAAGTTTTACCTCTCTTTTCCAGGGGGAAAATTGTCATAATTGTAAACCTGAAATTTGTTCAGGATAATTCAATGCAGAAGAAGTCAGTAGTTGCTTAGTGTATATGGGAACTAAATTCTTTTACAGTACAATAAAAAAATGTAGGACAATTTATCAGAACTGACTGGTATTCATAATGCAGGGTTTCACGCAGGGAAGAAAATATATTCGATAGACTAAGGATTGGATAAAAGTCGTATGAATACGTTCTGACGAACTTTGAAAAACAATTTGCTAAATTTATTACAAAGATCGGACAGTTAAATATTTACTGACAGACTTGGCCGCTCCATGAGTCATGATTCCAGATAGTATATTACATTTATTGCCCTAAAAACTTCCTCATGCTTCCATACCTAATTAATGATATGTACCTATTTAAGGTTAAAAAATAAATTACATATATATATATATATATATATATATATATATTTCTTTTAATTTATCTTTTTATAAATGGAAATACATTTTTTTTTTTAAATTTAATATAAACGTTTGAATAAAAATATTTAAAACAGTTTCAGGTAGGCTAGCATACTTCTTATTGCAGTATAATTTGTGTGCCTCATAAATTAAACAAAAACATGATAGAAATAGAAAAAAACATGATCTGTGAACGAGATATGTGGATGATAATCGATAAGCATGAACGATCCTCAAAGTGTTTTTCGACTAGAGAACGTTAACCAGGTCGAAGTTTATACATTTCATGAAATCAACGGCTTTTTCCAAATAATCAAATCTAATCTACATGATATCTACACACATGAATATTATTAAAGGGTATTCAGTTGACAACCATTGATTTATAGAAATTTATAAAAAATTGTCAACAATAATCATATAAACGTAATGACAAATGTCTGGCATCATAACAATGTTTAGCAAAATCCGTCCGTCTGTCTAAAAAATAAGAGATGTTGCCGCAAGAGTGTCTTATACTTAACCTTACGGCACACCAGGGAGATAATGCGGTCAGTACTATGTTTCGGAAGCCAGATTTTTGCAGAAACTTATTAAAGGCTAGATAAGCCTAAGGACGGACTGAGTCACCGACTTTGACTCCCAAAAGTCAACAAGAGAGATAAAGTTTCGAATTCAGGTTCCCCGATCACGAGTCCCCTAATAAACATAAACATTAAATGAAATAAAATAGTAAGAATTACAGGATACGAGATACGTCTCCCCGTGGTGTAGTGCCTAACGCCAAGGATACTCATGCGGGAAATGGTGGGTTCGAGTAACGCCTGCAGTAGGTCGAGTTCTTTCATCTACGGGCCCTTTGAAAGAATGGATGTTTAGAAAGGGCGGCAGTCCAAAGATAGCCCGGTGCAGATGCGCCGTAAAAAATTACAGGATAGGAGTGACTTTTTTTTTCTTGAAAGTGTAGTTTTGATTTTTCCATTCACCTAGCACCTCCAAAATATGAAATGCAATTTTTATATTTTTAGAGCTAAAACGTGGCGTATGTTTCGTTCCTTGTATATGATTACTGTACTTTTTAAGTGCCACAAGGCCAACCATGGAGAAAACAATACCTTCTTTAAAACAATAAATAAAAATGAGATATTATTGTGAACGTACTACCAAGGAAGAACAAATTCGTATGAAGTCAGTACATAATAGGGAATTTTGTCAACACTCCTTCATTCGACCTCATCAGTCAGCAAAAATGTATCCTCATCAGCTGTTGACATTCTTTGAAAATGTAACAAATAATGTAATTTTAGTCGTATAGTTCATAGATATAGAGGGAACCATCTACATTCCTACTATAAATAATGAAGAGAATATATTTTTTTTTTTTTTTTTTTTTTTTTTTTTTTTTTTTTTTTTTTTTTTTTTTTTTTTTTTTTTTTTTTTTTTTTTTTACGGCGCATCTACATCTAGGTCATTAGCGCCGACATCCAGGGTGCAGCGAGGAATTTTACCAGCGAGCCGTGAATCGAACCCACCATTTCCCGCTTATGAATCCAAGGCGCTAGCCATTAGACCACGGGAGACCCCAGAGAATATAATTTTATTTTATTAATTATTGAGGCACTTTTTATGTAAAATAGAAAGTGTTAATAAAAATCTGATATAACATTCAAACCTAGCTGGATCTTAGATCGAGAAACTAAAAACATAGAATAGAATCGAGACGTCATAAATTATTTTTGTAATGGTGACGTCCTTTATATAATAGTGAAAATGAAAAAAATCCAACTTTTAAAAAAAAAAATACTTTAATAATAAAAAGACCAAAGTAAAAATGTAAAATACTTAGAAAGGAGGAGAAAGAATTTAGTCAAACTTTCCACTTTAATTTATACCTTCATAACTACCTCATTGTGCACTTCACTTCCATTGTCTTATTATTTCAATGACCAACTCTAGTAATTAAAAATAATATCTCTTTTAATAATTTTTCTTTTATAACTGTTTTTCATTTGCTACATTTTCCTCCTAGAGATACCAGGCAAAACTGCTAATGCCGCAGAGCATTCAGAGCCGCCAGAGATACCAGGGAGGGGGAAAAAAAAATAAGAAAAGAAATATAGAAAAAAGAAGTTTGAAATTCCACGGGCAGGAGAACGTGAAGTAGCAACTGTCACGAAGAATTTTTTTCACAAGGGCAACCTCCCCCCCCCCCCTCTGTAAGATATTCCCGACCTCTGGTTCCTTCTCTTCCAGGCGCTAAAAATTACTTTTCACCAAGTCCTGATCCTTCAGGAAAAACAATGGATGACAGAATAAAGTATTCCAGAAATTTGCTGATTTTAAGTAATGAAAACCCTTTTCTTTTTTAAACAAATATTTTGATCGGACATTTATTAAAATATTAATGGTTTATCGAAGATAGATATTGTCAGGATGCGATTGTGTGATTAATAAAATTAATCTTTTAGATAAAAAAAAGTTTCATAATGATTCTGACTTTTCTGCTTTAAATTCACGCCTTCATCAGGGCTGTCAACAATGATGGACAGATTCTATTCCAAGTGTTTTTTTTATCAATCAAGTATATTCACCTTTTTGGATATATATATATATATAGCGTAGGTCAAAAAAATGTACTTCTGTTTCTTTTGTACCAATTTATTCTCTGATTGCCCTACATGGTTCGTGGCCTACATGCCACCTCCTCAGGGTGCCATTAAATCCCAATAATAATATATAATATAATATTAAATATCCAAAAATTTTCAACTAACTCTCTCCTACTAAATAATTATTTAGTAAGACGGAGTTAGTACTAATAATATTTTTTTACAAAGAAGGCATAGAAAATTCTGATTTTTATTATTTCTATGAAGGTTGTTACTTTTATTGTTAGCCGGAACGTCAGCAAAAATATAACATTTGTTTTGCTTAAAAAATTAATTTTATCATCCCCGACAACATCTCCCTTACCAATTTCAACGTTGCACGATCTCCTATGAATTAACGGTTAAAATGTTGAGATTATTTTCTCAGACCTTAGCAGCCTCGGTTCAATATTTTCCGGAAATAATAGTTACACCTTTGACCATTCGATTACAGGAGAGTTTACAATAGGATGCCTTTATTGGTCATACTTTCCTTATTTTTTTTTCTTCGACGTCGGTATTATTTAAAGTAAACAAGACATCAATCAAAAATTCAAAATGATTCCATGTCCATTGAAAATGCCTTACTTTTATGCGAAAAAAATAGGAATGGATTTCTAACCACTCTTTAACACACAGAACGGTATAGGCTATCTGTCACCTAATTTTCTAGTATTTTTTATTTCAGACAAATTAACTCGCCAGGCTGAGATATGAGCCCAGAAACTTTCGTTTTAACCTCGGACGCTTTTTAATTAGACTAAAGAGCCTCATATCACAGCATAGTAATATAAATCACCTTTAAGAACCAGAAATGATTGCACATCCGTGAGCCATAGTACTCCATCCTCTCATCACCCTGACGAAGGCTTGAATTTCAAGCCGAAATGAAGGCAAAAATTAAGATACCAATACCAAATCCTGTCTAAATCTGCCTTTGCATCCCCAACGGTCAACGATCTCGTCTCAAGAAAAGAACCAATGTTTCAGAGAATTTGCACGCGTCATATATCTGAAGTAAGACATAGTTATTGCCATATAATGCTATAGAGAAGGTATAACTGCAGGATTTAGGGCAATAGACAGTAAGCCACCAATGATTTAAATTTCAAATATTTATTTTATACAGAAATCTAATCGCCAGGCCAAAATTTGGGCCCTTATTCTTGCGTATATCGGATGGGTGCATTGCCAATTGCGCTACTTGGCTTCACAAATATGCTGAGCATGGCAAAGTAATTAAAGCATTCAAGCGAGTGAATTCCACATTCAAGTCCAGGTTCAGTTTTTCTTTTCTAATAAAATAATGATACGAAAAGGGCTTATCATAAACGATTTGAGGGTGCTTATGGTCTGTGTACTGTACAACCATTTGATAAATTCTAACCGTTCGTTTTTTGTGTGTTGTAAGATTCCTCATTGTAAGATTTACCTAAGGAGTACTTCGTGAGTTCATGGATACCTTTACACCCATTAAGAATTAGATTCATTGTCCATACCCTTGCCCTGCGTGCAGGCTTAACGGTGCGTACCTACCACGACCACGGCGAACAATGATACACTATCTAGGTCGAGGCCGGCCTTATCTAGGTTCCATATCTCTACAAAGATCGATAGCTATCTTTCGAAAGGCCTTTCGAATATAATATCTGTTGGGCCGCGAATAACGGGCTCTGTGTGAAAGGAGTGCCTCTTTGATAAATACGCGAGATGTGGGCCAGTCCATCGGCGAAGAAGCTTGCTACGTGGATAGGAGGTATCTCTGGATCCATCTATGGATCTACGATATCTTTAACACGAACCTGGCTACCATGTAACTATGTAAGGCCGGAGGCCATGACATAAACATAACGTGAGGCAAAACTGTGGACAACTTTATTATACCTCTTGTGTTAATTATAATTTAGCAGGTCTTCCCCTGCTGAATTCCGTTATGTATTAGATCATTTCAGGTGTTTAGTATAATAATAATTTGAATTCTAAAAAGTATTTTGTAATAAGTATTTTGGGATTAAGCAATTATTTTATACGAATACCAAAGAAAGTTCAAATACGATTTAAAAACAATGGTTACTAATACTTTACGCTGATACAGAAGCGAAGAGTATAAGTAGTTTCGGAATTACATTTTCACAGTCTAAATACTTTGCTTTTTGCAATATTTCATTAAAAAAAAAAAAAATCATTGTCAAAATGTTGGTCCCTCAGAAATATATTGAAAGCTAATAACCTTTAATAAGCCCAGACATAGGCATTCACTGTTGGAACTAGATTTAACCCTGAACCAATTCATCCTAAAACTATGAAGGCTATACTGGTAACGAGTTATAAAATTCATCTAATGCTAAAGCGGAAAAGCTTCCTTAACTCTGTCCTTATATGGAGACCACAATATGCTCATATATATAAATATATATACATATATATACAGTAGACTCTCCCTAATCCGGCGTCGTCGGGACAGGAGTACAGTCGGATTAGAGAAAACGCCGGATTAGAGAATTCTGTTAGAAGCGGTCACTTATGTATGTGAAAAAAAAAACTTATTATTTGAGGATATAATCATATATTGAACATTTTTAATATTCCGTATGTAAGTAAAATATAGACGCCAAATTATAAATAAATTCAAAAAAATGTAAATTCATGCTGGAAACACAAGTTCATACCTCTAGAACGAACATATATGCTTTCTTTGACTTCCATTCAATGAAATACCTCGAAACAAATATTTGGCTAGCTAGGAAGGGAAGGTTTTCTTAGAACTCATTCCCCTCGGAGACCGCCGGATTAGAGAGAACGACGGATAAGAATACGCCGGATAAGGGAGAGTCTACTGTATATATATATATATATATATATATATATATATATAGAGAGAGAGAGAGAGAGAGAGAGAGAGAGAGAGAGAATTTGTGTGTTCGCGCTCTACCTTATCAAAAATGGTCCGATTTTTATGAAAGTAGGCACAGAAATACTTTTTTTTTTCGTTTCTTGATGCTTGGAATGTTTAAAATGGCAGAAAGACTTAAATATTTTTCGGACTTTCTAAAAACTACTTACAAAATATATTTTTAATGAGATTCAAAAAGTTAGCAGTCGACATTATAAGAAGTCAAAGAATAGTTGGGTTTCGGCCGAAAAAGACAGGTAAATTTTAGTGCAGCATGGCACTAGAATTGCCTGTAATTGCTTGAAGGTTTGTCAACATATTGTCTAATTATTTAATCCAATAATTTGTGATAATTCATAACTAATATTTCTTAAAATTGTGAAATTACAGTATTTTATTTGAAGAAGGGCAACGAAGTCCGAAACTTTACAATAAAAAAATTAAAAAAATAAATAATTGAAAGGCTTACTACCATCTCATATTAATTATTTAATTACACCCTGCTAGTACTACATTAATTGCGCAATCATTTATACTAATAACCTAAGTTTAGGAGAAGGAATTAATTATTAATTAAATGAAATATTCTAAGCTTTCCAAATTAAACAAAGAAAAGCGTAATATGGAAACACCATTAGAAGACGACGCTTCTGCAAGTTTTTTTGTAAAACCTAATAATAATAGAATGAAAACACTTTGAAAATTCTCATGATGAAAATAAAAGTTTACCTGATGAAATGAAGGCCAGAGGGAATGATAACCGAGGATGGGGAAAAAAATTCTCCCCATTCGTTGATAAAAGCCCTTAATGAGGGGGATATATGAGCCTGTATTTCTCACACAATTAGCGAGGCCCCACCACCCAAAACCCCCTCAATCCCACCCTTTACTCCCTAAATTCATATAATTCCTTTACATTTCGCCTTTATTTCTCTCATTTTCGTCTTTAGTTTTGTGTTTGTGCAGCAGAATATCTTCAGTTTTGATAAATTAAATTCTTTAAAATATCATTTAGCCATTTCAAATTCGTTAAAAAGGAGAATCCGTCATCATTTAAATGTTTGGCTTACAAAAGTTTAGTATCTGTCGCACAGGAAAAAATTATTATTTTTTCGTTTTGATGATATCGTCCCTACCTTTGTATTGAATATGCAAAACCACGTTTTTAGATTGTGGACGATTTGGCTTGTTGCAACTCTAACACCAATATAGAATAGCCTTAAATAAAGTATCGAATAAGACAATTTTTCAATATACTACTTCGTCAATGGATAGAATGTGTTCGTTCCTGTTTAGCTCCGATTTGCAAATTCGATAGTTTGACATGATAGGGACGATGTATTTACCACATTAGGGTTTCTTGAGGGGGCTGATTTTAAATCTGCTATTATTTTTGGCGTACAAACATGTATAATGCTAGTTAAGTTGAAAACGAAAACATACTTTTAAATTTACTTCACGAAATATAAATTAACGTTTAACAATTGTATTCTTCCTATAATAATAATAAACAAATCAATTGGTGAGAGAAACATGTCTATATCATTTTCTGACTCGAGATATAAAATAAAGAATTTTCTACCTATTTTATTTCTCAACTCCTAAAGCACGTTATTTTTTTTTTTTTTTTTTTTTTTTTTTTTTTTTTTTTTTTTTTTTACGGCGCATCTACATCTAGGTCATTAGCGCCGACATCCAGGGTGCAGCGAGGAATTTTACCAGCGAGCCGTGGGATGATAAAATTCCTGCCGGAGGTTGGGAATCGAACCCACCATCTCCCGCTTATGAATCCAAGGCGCTAGCCATTAGACCACGTGAGACCCCTAAAGCACGTTATATATATATATATATATATATATATATATATATATATATATATATAGTAAATATATTTTCACCATGATCTCCTAACCCCCTATATTTTACGAAAATCTGATTCTTAGCCGATTCCCAGTAACTCCCCGACTTTTAAATCAGTTATGTTTGGTGTTCGGTTTGTAATATATTATATATATATATATATATATATATATATATATATATATTATATATATATTAAAAAAAATTATCAACAGTTTTGTGACTTTCGTATATTTTCTTAAATATTTTGAAAACGACTAGAGAAACGGAGTAAGTAAAAGGTAACACTTCCAAACAGAGCTAAATTTCCTACAAAAATTATTCTCGTGCCATTTTCGATAGAGTGATATCAGGCAGAGATATCGGTGCTCAAATGTTGAAGGGTTAGTTTTAGCACTTTCCTCCGAAGGAAAGTAGCTATTGAGGTTGGACTCATGACGGAATTTTTGAAAAATTTCTTCAAATCTTTATCGATCCTACCTAGTAGACACCGAAAATGACCCCCGTTAAAATTTATATATATCTATATATATATATATATATATATATATGCATATATATATATATATATATATATATATATATATATGCATATATATATATATATATATATATATATATATATATATATATGTGTCTGTTAACACGATAGCGGCCAGAGTTTCTGTTTTTTCGTCACGAAACTTGGTATATAGCATTCAATTAGCAAACGATTGAACGAGTTCGTTAACCACCAAAGTCGGTCCACCGGAAGGGGGGGTTTACCCCGAACCCAAAACACTTATTTGACTATGTCAGCCGTAATATTTGTTATATTTCAACGAAACTTGGTATTCGTAGTGTTAATATAGAGAGAAAAGTGAGATATAAAAATGAACTAAATCGGTTCATTAGAAGGGGGGGTTTACTCCGGACCCACAATACCAATTCGCCACTACCAGCCGTGATTTTTGGTATATTTCGACGAAACTCGGTATTCGTAGTGCTAATCCACAGGTAAATATGTGTTGTAAAAATAAACTAAATCGGTTCATTAGGAGGGGGGGTTTACTCTGGACCCACAATACCAATTCGCCACTACCAGCCGTGATTTTTGGTATTTTTCGACGAAACTCGGTATTCGTAGTGGTAATCTACAGGTAAATATGTGTTGTAAAAAGAAACTAAATCGGTTCATTAGAAGGGGGGGTTTACTCCGGACCCAAATTCCTAATATACTCATACAGGTCGTAATTTCTGCTGTATACGTCGTGGGTAACTCATGAGAAAGAAGTGTTGTAAAAATGAGCTGAATCGGTCAATCGGAAAGCGGGGGTTTAATTTGTAATATATTTGAATAGAAAAGCTGGCAGACGTAGGTTCACAAAGCCGCCGCAAGGAGCGCTTTCTACCACTAGTGTGACTGTATCCTGTTCCTGCGTTAGATCAAAATACGATAATATGAGGATTTTTGTATTTATTACGTAGTGTAGTAGGTACCATGTGTAAACATAACTCTGGATGCAAATTAATAATTGATCAGTTACTCATTACAAAATGAGAACTATTCACGTTTTTATTTTATTTATGTAGGATATTTTAAGCAAATTGTTCTGGAAAGCAGTCTACACTACCCAAATTCTGAGGAAAGTGCTTAGTTATGCAGCTCCTGCGTGACGGACTTTTGTTCCTTACAATGGGTTTTTGTCAATGATTTGGCAGTACTTTTCTTTCATTTATTATTTATGTATATTATTTAAAACAGATTTTTCATGAATGGAGTCTATCCAATATAAAGGATGTTTCAAGTGTTCCCAAAATGAATATATCGTAGTGCAAGCGTATGATAATACAGGTCTTATTATTGATTTAAATAGGAGTAGTTTATTAGATGGGCTCAGTGAGGACTTCTTGTTGAAATAAGGATATATTTTACAAAGAGTTTTGTTAGCTTTATCACAAATATAATTAACATGTTTTGCAAAATTTAGCCTGCTGTCTAAGTTTACCCCTAAATACTTGATGTTTTTCTCCCATGGGATTACAATGTTATTATAAGTTATATTAGGAATGTGCTTAGGTCTTCGTTTTGTGAAAAGTATTGCCTGAGTTTTATTACTATTAATTTTTACTTTCCATTTCGTATAATAGTGCGAGATTTTTCTGATTGCTAAACCTGCATTCAGCTTTATATCAAAATCAAATATGAAGAAAATACAAATATTTCAAAACAAGTGTCTCAGAATAACCAATAACTACCCGTACTATACAAAAATCTCAAAAA
This sequence comes from Gonocerus acuteangulatus, assembly GCA_946811695.1. Classification (NCBI taxonomy): domain Eukaryota; kingdom Metazoa; phylum Arthropoda; class Insecta; order Hemiptera; family Coreidae; genus Gonocerus; species Gonocerus acuteangulatus. The sequence continues at coordinate 67,030,778 of OX328127.1, read as the reverse complement.
TGCACACTGAAACGAAAATACCATACATAAAAAAATATATATATAAACTTACGTATAGTTTCTTTCAAAGATGCAGGAAAAGCAGGAACCCACTGATAAAAGAAATAGGTAACTACACCAAAACATCAGGTAAAAGATACGTGCATAAACGTACTAAACACATCCTTATGAACAGGAATACTGAACAGTAAATATGTAAGCTCTAGGTGGTATATATAGTATACTGATCTCTGGTCCTATTATCTCATAGCTAGGACTAGCAGATAGCTTTAGGTACTAAGCTGTAAACATAAACACAGGTCTTCTACAATCAGTCTTTAATGAATTTAGTTTGTTTTAATTAGTTTTATGCCTATTAATTATTAATTACCTCTCCTATTACTTATCAGTGTAATATCTCTTCAAATAATTATTATCATTATCATTGTAATTAAGTATTATTTATCATTAATTATTTTATTTATCGTTAATTTATATTATCATTATATGATGTGTCTTAGTACGTAGTTAGTAGTATGTCAGGGTTTTTGTGACATTTTTCCCTTATAAATAATTGATAAACTTTATTTTAATCATTGCAGTTTGTTAATCCTAGGAAAAGAGTGTTTGTGTGGTATAGAGGTACACACGTGTTATTGTATTCGTTGTATTTTATTCAATAAACATATTAAAAAAAAAAAAAATCGTAGTGCACCTGATTGCGGAACATTTGACAAGGCCTCTAACGCATGGGTTGGGAAAAATTTAAGATATTGATTTGTAAGTATTTCCGATTATTATCACTAATTACCACTTTTCCATGAAGCTTAAAATATTCCTATTATGATAAAAAGATGACTAACTTATAAATGAAAGAATTGGGGGGAAAATGAGGGGAAATAAGAAGGAAAAGTAGGTTTTTCATTTTCCATTATAGCGGAAGACTGCGTGCTGTTAGCTGATAGCCACGAACAGGCGAATAAATTTCTCTGATAGCCAACCTTCATGCTGGCTAATTTACGAGAGGACACAGGCTCGGTATTAATGTTATTACGTGTGTCAACGCGACGCATGCCACGCCTATCGCGGGGCAAACAATACGCCCCGGGGCACATATGCATATTGTGCCGGACGCGGGGTGACGCGGAAATTGGTGTTTTTGTTTGTTGGCTTTCCTATGAATTTTACAGATCCTTGTGAATGCGTGCAATCTACGGACCGAAGTTATATTTTCCATCAAATTGCCATATTCCTGGAAAGGTCTTTGTTTGTATTCAATTTAATTTAGTATTTGTTTTGGAGGCATTGCATCGAAATACCACTGGCCTTTTTGACTTGAATAATTGTATATTTGTCCAATTTATCTTCACATTTTTTTTTTAATTTACTGTACCCAGTATTTGTGTTAGTGATTAATATTAAGACCCTAGTAAACAAGCCGTGGAATATATGGTAAATGTGTAGAAAGTATTTCTACCATTACATAAGCACATACATGCATAAAGTGTATAAAGTGAGTGTCAAAAGTATTAATACACTAAGTTTATTTTGAAAAAAGGTACTTTTTAAAGAACACTATATTGGTATTAACATTTAAAATGGTGCACGAGTGATAATTATAATTAGTAATCGATAAGTTATTCTAAATATCAACAAAAACTATTATTATCACACTAAACAGTCTATTAATAATCAGTGCATTCTTCAAGGGTAATCTGTGGAATTGTTAGCCAAACCGATGTTCAAAAAATTACTGATAGTTACAGATAAACTAAACTTATCCTTCCAAACCTAGATATTCTGATGTAATGTGGATTATTATTATCGAATGACTAGCTGAATACCCGTGCTTCACCACGGCCGATAAGTATTTTTTATGTTGAGTTGAATAAGATATGATCAAAATGAACGCTACTACATAATTTTGTACATTTTATTATACCACGTCATACTATATAAACGTATTGTCCGTGCAAAATTTAAAATTTTTGTGTCAAGTGGTTCGGGATATTATTATCTCGAATGGGCCATCACCAGGGCGTAAACTCTATGAGGGACAAAATCACATTTTATTTCTAGTAATTCAAGGACTGCCATTATAGTAGAAATTAACCTCAATTAAGAATAATACTATGAAATAGATAATGTACGGTAACAGCTGTTCTTTATCGTCCTAGCAACGAATGCTGCCTAGGCTTGCCTGCTCTAACCAGCTACAACTTTAAACCCCTCTAAAATTACTTAAAAATTCGATTATCAAAAAATCCTTTCTTAGTGAGTGCCTACGTTATATAGGGAGTGTCCATGCAAAATTTCAAAATTTTCTGTCGCGCGGTTTGGGCTGGGGGATGATAGGTCAGTGAGTGATTGAGTCAGTGAGTGAGTGAGTGAGTGGTATTTGACAAATATATAGTAGATTGATCTTTTAATATAGTTAATTAATAAAATAACTTGTTGATGCTTTGCTACCTCTCGTGTAATTTACATTTCTTAACCGATGTGTTTAAAAAGTAATTTTTTCGTCAAATAAATTATCAATACTTTCGACTCCTTATTTTGGCATACATGAATTTATATTCTTAATTGTTAATAACTAAAGATTTTTTTTTTGTTATACTGTTGATATTTAGAATATATCATTGATGTTAAATTATCAATCCTGTACCGTTTAAAATATTTTTACCGATATATTGTTCTTTGAAAAGTACTTTTTAAAAAAATAAACTTAGTGCATCAATAACAAGTGAGGTTCTCTTTTTATGACGGATTCTGATATAAAATTTAATTTTATGGTAGTTTTATACTACCATAAAATTAAATGGTCCTTTTTGGACCCGATTCGTTCTAGTGCGTCAAAAACGTAAACACTGCTAAAAACTTTCATCTCCCATAATAGAGATTTGGATTGTATTATTGGAACATAGCGTTGCCTAAGGGAGAAGTTGTGGCATTCGGAAATGCATTAAAAATAGGCATTAGCAATCATGGAAGGCATAAAAAACCATATTCGTTAGCCACAGACAGTATTGGCTTATTAAAATATTTCAATTCTTTTTTTTAAAGACATGTTGATAAATGATTTTCTTGATAAATGAATCTTGGAAATGTTGTTTTTTTTAGTCGGCTTAATTTTTTTATTCTTTTTCAGCGTTTTCTCATTGACTTTTTATAGGTATATGACTCAACCTCCGAGCGGACTTGTTAATCTTAGCGACTCCATCAGCCCCGAGGGGTGCGGTACCGTAGGGGTTAGTGCTAGGCGCCTGAAAAAATACCACCACCCCCATCCAGGTGCCCGGCAGCTGCTGAGTTAGATATCGGACTTTAGATGTAATCAGAATGGGCGAGGCTAATGGAACCATCCTTTCTGGCCGTCCGGGACACCCGCTTCATCCGAGTGGGGGTAGGTTTGGGAGCATTAAGGGCGAATTAGAATCAACATTGTTCAATTCTAAGTGATCGTTCACCGTGAAGATCATCGCGACGTAGATAGTCGGCAATCGATCAGAATATTTAGCCTTTTCGATGCGATAGTTTAGTTGCCACAGGGCTCATCTAATTACTACAAATGGGGATACTAAGACAGATACGTTTGTAGTCTATAACTAATTTCGGAAGGGGGGCATCTCCACACTCCTTCAAATTCAAGAAGGTTCACAGTAGTTAAGACAAGACAATTAGCACATCCTGCAGAACAGCCGAACAGATTATAATGAGATATTACAGGACAACTCTTGTTGCTGCTGATTCATGTCTCATCAGGTACCCCAAATTAATTAATGTTTTGATCCCTAGTTCGGAAACCGCATCCCGTTAAATTCCAAAATTTCTATTTTTTCAACCTAAATATCATTTTTCTTCAAATTAGGCTAATTGTACTAAATAGCCCGCTGTGCGGAGGCTAAAATTCGAAATAAAGTCACATAATGGAATTACAGACATCTCGGAAATTACTGACATAACGATTTATAAAATACATCAAAAAAAAATTATCGTCAAGACTCAGAAATTGTATTTATTTGTTATCCATTGTGGCGAAAAAAAACTATAAAAAACTGTTTATCTTATGGCTCCCCCCTCACGTCATGTAAACTCAGTCAGTACGCGTTTAGAGGTAGTAGCTCTTAGAGGTTCGTTACAATCTCGACATGTATACAATACGATTTAATTTTAGACACTTAGATTACTCCTGATATCAGCTAGCTTTTGAAAATAGGGTAAATATCATTTCATCTCTTTTATATATTTATAATGTTCGATTAACAAAAATTTATAATCAAAATTAATTTTCATTTTTGTGAGGAAGGGCTGACTCGATTTCTCCACCTATTTAGTCAGTCAATATTAATAACAATAATAAAAAATGTTTGTAAATACAAAAAAAACAACAATTATCATGCTAAATAATAATTAAAATATTGAACTCAGAAATAACTATAAATAACTACAAGACTTCAAGAGTAAAAAAGAACAAAGAAAACGATAACGAAAAAAGTGTACATCAACAAAGAAGGCTGAAAAACTCCATTTGAACAACGAATCTAAACCACCACTATATTTTTATAGATCGATAAGTAATGAAGTAAACCATAGAATTGTCTGGCCTTTGTCAGGGGATGCATTGTTTCATGTAACAGGATGGAGGTGCTTGTGGGGTGTATTTTTGTGAAGCACATTAAGTGGGCGGTTCTAAAACCAAAGAGACCTCTGTTTCATATCATGCCGTGTGCTATAGTGGCTTTACGCTTTAAACGTTCCGTGAACGTCTCTAAAAACAATTTCGTCTCTGTAGGCATCAACCTGCGCGTAGTGAGCTTCATTTTAAATTATATCAGCCATAATGAGGTGTTGATAGTTAACCGTTGAGGTGATAAGCAGCCAGGGAATAGTTGGGATTCGGCTACTACGATTTTTCGGAAAATCTGAATTAAGAAGGTTTTGGCAACTCTCTGGTAGCCGTCGTCAGCTAAAAAAAACACACATGCAGAATTAACGAACAGAATAGTTAAATAAATAGTGATAAATGGTAGATCTACAAATACAAGTCAATTATCAGAGCATTACAACGCCAATAAGTGAAAAAAAAACACATTATAAACAGGTAAGTGAACAACAGCTTATTTCACAGATAATCAAAAACGTAAAAATTTGATATGAAGTAAATACAAATGAACAGGCAATAATAATACTTTTTTAAAAAATCGTATGGCTATATCTCCCACATTTTTTAAGTAATCAAAAAGTTCCATATAAGTTTCATCTTATTGTTTCGTGTTCGGCAACCGTTCGGGTTCACAGTGCCAAGTTTGGTCAAATTCGGTCAAACGGTGTGGATTTGTAAAAGGAACCAACAGCAAACAGCTAGTTTATATATATATATATATATATATATATATATATATATATATATATATATATATATATTAGCACCTATAATTTACTTATAGATATTACTATCCAATCTAATTTACTTTATTTTGACTGTCATATTTCATAGTAGATTAATGCAATATAATTTGAAGTTTGCAAAAGTGAGTGTTTGTAAAAAGTTCAAATGTATTACCTACTTTTTAAATGAGGCCTAAATCCTTCTTCTTCCAAAAATGTCTTCTTCTTCTTCAAAAGCTATTTTAGGTTTGTAATTGAAATTTTTGCTTTCTAGAAGGCAGGATCGATGAAGATTTAAAGAAATTTTTAATGCTAGGAACTTCAATTAAGACATTCCTTCAGAAAATGCTAAAATATATCGGGCATGTTGCTTTCTTAAGCAGGCTACACAGTCAGGCAGGCCTGTCAGTTACGTTAGAACTGAACAGTCCGCCTGAAGGCCGGTCGCCTGAACGTGTGTATATTCCGGCCGCCTGAACAGTCTTTACTGAGAGAATATATACACGTTCAGGCGTCCGGCTTTCAGGGGACTGTTTAGGCCTAACTGACAGGCCTGCCTGACCTTGGATATTATAACAGACTCCGTTATTGACTACTGGGCTGGACGACACCACACTTCTTTTGCTTACTGTTTCTATACCGTGAAGTGTTTCTTTGTGTGTGAGAGATAGAGAGAGAGTTCCTTGCACCTTATCTAAACTAGTGAGCGATTATTCGTGGATTCCACGGAAGGCGGGTTGACATTAAGCCCGCGTGGCCTTCTTCCCGCGAGCTGGGAATGGCGGGAGAAGGTCGAAGCAACGGTGCCTACAGCCTATTCCCATCCTAGCTTAGGCCTCACTCTTTCCTGACGGATGTGGTTTGGACATAGAGACTCGATTAGTGAACGCCACTCACGCGACTTCCTCTTTACTTATATATACAGAAAGATAGATAAAAAAAAACTGTATTTAAGCTTTAACTTTTTAAAGAAAGGCCACTTAATGCGCATAAAATATCATAATTTCACTGTTAATTGTTAACTTGTTTTGTGTCAGAGGTTTAATCAAATCTGATAACAGCACAAATTTGGAGGGCATTTGTAACGTAGGCGCAAAAGTTGTTAAACTTCTCACAATCTCTTACATCCAGTAATGCAACAAGCCTGTCTTCAGTGGTGTCCTCTGCTTCGAAATACCTGCGGATGTAGGGGCGTCTAGCTTCGGCGTACATATGTGTGGATCCTAAAGCAGTGGAAAAGTTGTAGACGAGAATCTGCTACTACATAGTTGGACACAGTCTAGGTACAGGACAAGATGCCACGTATTAAAAAAATATATTGTTAAATTGTTTTTTTTTTTTGTTTTTTTTTTTGTTTTTTTTTTAACTGTATATATTTTATTTATTTACAGAACTATTATTGTCTACAATTATATGTATTATGTAATTTGATATAGGTAGCTTGACCTCACCTCAGGTTTCACCAGTTGTCAGCCGAAACCTTCCTTGTTAGGAAGGATTCTAGGATGACCTGGAGTTCCTTAGGCCATCCAACCACTCCCTGCGACTAGCAGGGAGGAATGGAGGCGAATGAGACGTGGTCTGTGATTTCATGGGGTGAGAAAATATCCATCGACATCACTCTCAATTATCACAACTACAATTACACTCCAAGGCACTTCACTGCCCAAGTAGATCCCGGGACCACTTCCTATTAAGACGTCTTGGTGGCGAGGAAGGATGATTGGTGCTGAAGGATTAGGATGATTGATCAATTTACTATGGAAAGATGAGAAGCGGACATGGATTATATCTTGGACTAAAGGGATATTTAGGTAATTATAGAGGGTGCGATTCAAATCATAATAAGGAGCGTTGACTATGTTACGTAGGACTTTGGATTGAAATGTTTGGATTCGGTGGATGTTGGAATGCTTGGCTGTCCCTCAGAGTAAATGTATCTAATTAATTGTATGTAATTACATAAGATTTATGCAAATTACTTTACTTTTAATTTGTTTAAGCTAAAATACTGTCGCAAGAATTTGAATCCTTCCTGGAGGGAGAGGCTTCTGTTATATACATATATATATATATATATATATATATATATATATATATATATATACACATATATAATTACCTTAGTTTATAAGATTTCAGCAGAAGTTTTGAAGGAACCCTAATCTAACAACTAAAATTAATTGAACCGTTTCTAGAGGATTGCATAGTTTTGATATTAAATTTACTAAGTGGCCACAAACAGAAACAATATCGAACTAAGCGGAGGTCGGAGTTGCGCTAGGAATTCGAATTACAGGACGGGTTGAGGACTTTCCAGAGATACGGAAAACCAATATCCTCCTTACTGATGTTCATATCTAAATCCCTAAGGAGTGAGAAAATGATTTCTATTCGAAAGTAAAGTTTACTCAATATATAATATATTTAGAAAGTAATCATATCAGTTACTTTATATAAATCAAACATTAGATAAAATCAGAACTAAAACGCAGTAATATATTGTTAATTTATATATATATATACATATATATATATATATATATATATATATATATATATATATATATATATATATATATGGAACGGCTTCTTTCTCCAGCCGTGTCGCTCCTCTCTCCATCGCCGCGATGGAGAGAGGAGCGACACCGCTGGAGAAAGAAGCCGTTCCATACATACATGTGATACCCAGTGATGCAATTTAAAACAAAAAATATATATATATATACATATAAAATCAGTCCCGTAACAGGCCACGAGTGCCCTGAGGGGCAGATATTGTAGAGGACATATTCATGACCATACGGCACAGTAGGGAGATAGTGTGGTCAGTACTATGCTCCGGCCGCCTGGTGCTTCGACTGCTAGAGTCATTAGCACCAAGGTACCCATTATTAAATTAATTAAAGGCTGGGTTCGCCTAGGGACGGTCAGGGAGGCCGAATTCAACCCATGAACGAAGACACTAGAAGAAAAAATTTTAAGTGCTTGCTCGGGATTTGAACTCAGATCCTCCAGCATATGAGCCCAGATCTAACCTCGCCCCCATCAAACCCGTGACCTCCGAACTGTGTGGCTTAGATGATTTTGACCATGACACTTCCCGGATCGTGACGTAACTGTGTGCCAAGTTTGGTCAAATTCGGTCAAACGGTGTGGATTTGTATAAGGAACCAACAACAAACAGCTAGTTTATATATATATATATATATATATATATATATATATATATATATATATATATAATTTTAATAATTAATAGAACATAAAAAGGGTCCAACTCAATACTGAAATTTTCTCCGACTAGGGTTGTCCTATTGATATTTCTGCCTGATCTTATTTTTCAAAAAACTTATTTGCATTTTGACTGATTTTTTCCTAATTACTACGTTTTCCTATATGTATATATATATATATATATATATACATGGGCGATCATCGGGAACTGGTGCATTTAACGCGGCTATTGCCGTTGTCAATGGTGCCTCTTCAGGAGTTGTGGCTTATGCTAGATCCAAAAATTAACACTGACCTAAATTCCATAATGATTGCATGTATTGCAATGTAAGATGCTAAGGAACACCAGATTCATGACATCAACGTTTCACAAAACATTGTTAAATCGCTCTATAAGGAGTAAGTGTTAACTCTTTTGTTCAATTATTAAATGTTCCTGACGGTCTTAATTTTGATGACATTGCAACAAAGCCTGTGGGATATAATATTAATGATAGAAATATGTTAGGGGTTGAGCTTAATAATAATTATAATTTATAATTGAGGCCCGGTGGCCGTGAGTATTAAGACGTGAGCGCTTAATACTCCGTGCCGAAGGGTCGTGGTTTCGATTCCCCCTAGCGGTGGTGGCTTTTCTTTGGAAAAAAGAAAAGGCATCAGCCCTTTCCTGGCTAGAAAAGGCTGGTGACCTATATAACCCCTCCTAAAATTCTGAGTTAATTATAATGGATGTTAAAATTTTAATAAATAATTAATAAATATTCATTTGCTATTTTCTGCTTGAAATTTATAAAATTCGCAATTTCCTCTGCTGATGTATTACAAATATGATTAAAATCAGTCAACCAAGGAATCTATTGATACAATAGTGCCCTCAACTCACTTTTTAAATTGTGGACCACAATATTTAATAATATAATTATTTCTTGTCTGATAAAATGTAGTGACCAATTACATTAGAACGCATTCCTACAATGAGGCGTAATGATTGTCAACATAGAGTTTAGAGGAGCCTAACTCCCGGATAAGATCAACATGGCTACAATAGGACACTCAATGCTATCTCCCTGTGGAACAATGCTAGGCTCGTGTTTTAGACCTTTAATACACACTCTCTTAACGTCTGTATTTACTCTCTAACAGCTCTATAATAACCATTAACTGGACAACTAGTTTAGGAATTCAGTTTTTTTTTTTTTCTTTGGTGACTAAAAAAGAAAACACTTTACTGCAAAATATGTAGCAGTGAACTAACACATACTAACAGGATGGCAACTTCAAAATCTAGACATATCACATGAAATGTACGAATTACTTACTGACAGCAGTCAATTTCTTTCTAAAATCCTTACACATCCATGAACACCTACATCAAACATTAGCCTCCCTCCCACTATAGTGAGGAAACCCGCTTATGACGCAATCCGACACCAAAATACCGCTGGTTCAAATTTGGATATATATTTGTCTGTTCAGTACTTGCAGACTTAAATATGGACCGTTTTGAGGAAAATTGGTACACTGTCTGATTTGAAAGGTCAGGATATTTACCAGCCGCGAAAAAAATTGTAGATTTTTTGGTTTGGCCTCTATAGGCTTTCAGGTAAACTTTTTCTAGGTAATTTTTTTAACTTTCAAATGTATCTTTTTTTTAAATTTTTGTAATTTGACGAGGAGAATCAAATGAAACCATTTTCAAGGTCATATGTATAAGTGAATAAAACTAGAATTTTATTGGAAGTTTCGTATATTTTCTTATAACTCGACAATGTACATAATATGAGGGACAAAGAAGTCATGGGGACTAAGTGAAATTTTTGAAAAAGTAAGTTACATACAGTAATGGGTAGTGAACACCGTAATATTGTGGGTGGTTAAGAGATCCAAGTGATTTCCTTGGCAGTTGCTGCCACCTAGCTTGTGTCCTCTTGAGTATTGTCACTTTTGTAATATTAAGTCCAGAAGGAAATGAAGGGGTCTATCTGCGGATTCTCCAATTCCTTTGCATATTAATCATAAACCGGATGAAGTACCTATTATGTATCATAGATAATAAACAGTTAAGGACCTAAGGATTCGTCAAGTATGATCGGATGAACTGTAAAAATCTACTTTTAGCATAAACATGCTTTAGCGGTGACTAAACTGGAAAAAAACGTTACAAAAAAGTATCCGCTGGCGTTCGTGCATGCGCAGTGGCGTTCGCGCACGCGCAGTAGCGTTCGCGCACGCGCAGTAGCGTTCACGCATGCGCAGTAGCTTTCGTGCATTGGCAATAGCGTTCATGCATTGGCAGTGGTGTTCGCAGCGGCCATATACGAAAAAGATGACTGTATGTTATTGAGTACATTACATATGTTTATCGGGTGGACCTCGCGTTACACAAAAGTGTCACGAGGTGTCCGCTGGCGTGCGCGCATGCTCGGTGGCCATGTACGAAAAAGATGACTGTATGCTATACAGTACATTACATAGGTTGGTCGGGTGGACCTAAAGCATATTTATGTTCCTGAATTTGAGTAGAAGGCTCTAAACGAAATGCATTTTTTGCTATTACCACATATGTTCAACTTTGACTCCATTTTCCTTAAATCCTAGAGTTTGTTACTTAGAGAATTGAATAATATAAATAATACATTATTTATTTAAATCCGAACACGTAAAATAACAGAAGGAAGGTTACTTGTCAATATGCCAAATGTCTTGGCAGAGGGGCATTGTAATCACAAGTAAAATAATAATTGTTTTGCATTTTATTGAAGAAATTTATAATTTTGCACTTTTGTAAAAAATAGGTTAGAAATCAATTGTTTGAATGTTTTTGAACGGGTTTTCTTTCCTAAAAGGTCTTAGAAAATACGCTGAAAGCAAATGTTAGAGCTTGAATCGCTTACTGCGAGTAAAATATTGTTGCGTTTTTAGACTTTAGCACTGCAAAATGAGCTGGAGGAAATGTAGAAAACGAGATAAAATCGGACATCCAATTTTTGTAAGGCTACACCGGGTCCAATGAATTTTAAATTCGCTCCCGACATTGGAACAGATTCACGGAATCAGCATAATAGGGTAACGGATCGCTCCTAACGAAGCCCATGTGATTGTATCCGCTACATACATTTCCAATCATGCCTGTGTATGTTTTATATGTTTATACTACACAATTATGTTAAAGTAGATGCCCTTGAATAATGTTATTTAATTTAAATATATACGCAGGCGGAATCCTGATAGTTACTACGCTTGTTACAGAAGTTTTTTGAGCTCACCTAGTGATTTCTACTTGTTCCAACAATCCCCATTAGAATTAAACCCGCTTAAGGCGTCAAACTCGGGATCTATAACTGCTCTTTATAAAGTCTGTGTGCATGTATCTATATGTATATGAATTTCTATATATGTATATATATATAAATCACCTTCCCGTCTGTTTGTTTGTCAGTCTGTTTATCTGTTTGTTCCTTATACATATCCACACCGTTTGACCGATTTTGATCAAAATTGGCACACAGGTAGGTCTTGATACGGAAAATCTCCTAGGCTAGGTCAAAATAGTCAAATTTCAAAATTTGGTCAAAATATTTCTTTCTTCACGAATTACTTTGGCCATTTTGAATAATGTCTAACAATTTTTTTTTTGATGTTGTTGATAATTAGAATAACTCAATCTCATTGATGACTTTACATCAGCTCGTAATCATTAATGGAGTATATTTCAATTTTATTTCAACAGTCATTGTCTAACTAAGGAGTGCTAGCCTTTCTTTGATAAGAGCTATCTACTCGCAGGCTGTGGTGCCGGCCTCTGTCGGCTGCTTCACGAATTACTTCAAATTCATACCGTTTGACCGATTTCGACGTAACTTGGTACACAGGGAGTGTCATAGGTAAAATGTAGGTGTAGCATGGCACGCACGGGAACCGCTAGTATATATATATGTGTGTGTGTGTTTGTGAATTTATATAAATTTATCTGTTAACGAGCTACTCTCTAAAAAAAACGGTCTAATTTTGGTAACATTTGACAGAAAAACACTTTATTTATAAAGAAAATTTCAAGTTCGTTAGCGCGTAGATTTCGCAATGAAGGACATGTTTTTAGGCGGCATTTGCTAGAAAAAAAATACTCGTAGGGCAAACGTTTTTATGTTAATTCGCTTCCAACCGAGCTTCCTAATGGTATTTTGACGCGTGCAATAAAAAATAACAGATTTAAATACTTTATTTTTTTTTATTAAAAAAAAAAACAAAACTGAAATTTCATTCGTTCCATAGAAGGTCAAACATTTAGAATTTCTATATCGGACCAGATTATTGTAACATGACGCAGTTCCTGTGAGTCCGACTGTGATTTAATTTAATTTTAGTAGTTTTTATTTTCCGTTCTTTCAGCCCGACAAACCAGAAAAAAAGTACCACTTCAAAGTAAAAATAAGAAGAACCATTCTCTATTTCTTTGAGTTCACAATGATCGGTTGAAAGGGTATTACCGTCGGCAAAGTACAAAGGACATCGCGTGACGGACCAGCATTAAGGATAGACTCAGAAAGAGTAGATGAGGATGCGCTAAATTAGTGGAACTAACACGCCATCATCTGCAAATCCACCTCACTACTAAACGATACCAAAAAGGTAGCACTCCAGTTATCCGTAGGACGGTGCCTTAGGCGGCTTCTAATTGTCAATGAAATACTGGAGGCGGTTGGAATAACGAATGATTTGCTTCTCCCCACGCTATGCTTTTAATCCTTTCGTAGCAACAGATGTGGTAAAAGGAGAAATCTCTGCTGGGTTAGTAAGGACTACGAATGATAGATTGTTGATCATTTCTGCCGTCGACATTGCGCAATTCCATATGGATTATAAGTTATAACAAACGTCGTCACAAAGGAGCAGCATTACTAATCACCTTTCTCAGAATTTGAGTAGTATAACAGCTAATACAATGAACAGCAAAAACCGGATGCAACGCCCATGTTTAGCGCCCCTAGTGATAGAAGTAACAACCAATGCCTGAGCCGGTTTGGTGGCATAATTCAATTTAACCCTCAACTGGTAACATGCAAATTTTGTACGTTATAAGTAACATGAATGGACATGTAAGTAACATGGTCACCTGTAATGGAAGTAATATTTACCTAGGTTACCTCTCAAGGGTTAAAGCTTCAATTGAACAACCCGAATGCATTTTCAGTTTATGACAGCAAGGACAAGAAAGCGCTATAAAAAATAACAAAAAGTGGTAAAAATGCAGTTTCCCGCCCTCCAAACCGATTTCTTTCAAATTTTGCACAATAACGTATTTTGATGCACTAAACACGAATACGATAAAAAAAACAACGTCGGATTTAACTAGGAAAGAAGTTATTAAGCACTTAAGTTCACTGTTATGCAGGTTATGATAGCTAATGTAAAAAACTAAATTTGTGGCGACTTTAAGGAATACATGCTATGCGTTTCCGCTCGCTCAAGAAGATAACAAAACCCCAGTCAATCCAACTCGCTAAAATTAATAGAATATAATATTAAGCACTAAAGTTAGGAAGGTTATAAAACTAGGCGTCAACAGCGTATTTGTAAACACGCGCATGCGCAGATATGTAACATTGGGAAACAGAGAACTCTCATTTGAAATGTTCAGAGACCATTTATTCGAAAATATTGTCAATTTTAAGGGCATCGTCACCTGTCGCTTAAGGGCATACGTGCTATGCGTTTCCGCTCGCTACGCTGGCTCAAGAAGATAACAAAACCCCAGTCAATCCAACTCGCTATAATTAATAGCTCTCATAACCTGCATAACAGTGAACTTTAGTGCTTAATAACTTCTTTCCTAGTTAAATCCGACGTTTTTTTTTTATCGTATTTAGTGCATCAAAATATGTTATTGTGCAAAATTTGAAAGAAACGGTTTGGAGGGCGGGAAACTGCATTTTTACCCAAAAAATAAATACTTCCGCTCTAGTACAAAAGTCAAGAGTATTCCGAAAAGCTGAAAGTTATCGAAGGGAGCTCTCATTTCTTGAGAGTGATCTGCGCAATAGGAGAGGAAAGGAAGATTGCCACGCACACAGACAGGGCAGGATAATGACGCAGAGATTTCAGAGAAGGGACTAAAGACCGTTAACAGCTGGGATCAAAGGTATCCAGACCGACTCCTCACTTACTCCACTAGGATCCCGTTAGGAGTGCAATATCCAACGGGCTCAGCTCACTAGTGTCAATATCATCCGGATGTTGGTATTCTACTCTCGGACTAACTCATTACAACATCATATCTTATGCCGGCAGCTTCTTACATCAGTAACTTACCCTTGTGCAGCAGAAGAACTAGTACTATATATGTACTGCTATATTACTTTTAAAACTCCTACGTGTTTTAATGCATAGATCACGATAATAAAGAGATTCAAATGTGTGGGTATATATACTCCTAATTTGATTGCACTCATGAATGCATCTTTAAAAAACTTTTCCAAATATGTACCGATCATACCAACTAGGTACCTAAAACGACTCCGTAACACACACACACACACACACACACACACACACACACACACACACACACACACACACACACACACACACACACACACATATATATATATATATTTTTTTTTTTTTTTTATTTGTTTCCTCCATACAGTAACCCTGCAAGAAGGGAGTTTATTTTTGTCTGCAAGTCTCATGCAATAATCAGCATATCACTTGCATTTGTATATTAACATATTTTGTTTTTTTAAAACATATTATTAGTTTTAGTTAAAATTTAAAAGTTTACAAATTATAACTATAAAAAATACTACAAATGGAGAAAATTAAAAAAAGAACAGAATTTAAAAATGAAGTAAAACAAAAACATGAGTAATATAGAAGATATAAAATTAGAAAAAAAAAAATTAGTACTACCACAAAAAATGCTTAATACCATTTTATTTGTAATAGGCATTCAATCTTCCCATTGCAATGTAAAGCTGCTCAGCAAATTCTCCTAATGCCTTATTATAGCACATAAACAGAGTTTGTTCTGGTGATGGCCAGACTCCGTTTTGTTTCATAATTGTCCGTTCCTGTATTAGTAGTCGGCAGTCGTATATTAAGTGTTGGTAAGTTTGTTCTGTAAGAAAGTCGCGTGGACAGTGTTTCTGTTTGTGATTTTGAAACGGTATAAGTATGAGTTTATTGAGCCATGTCCTGTGACAAGTTGTGTGGTGTAAAAATCCGTCATAGTTTGTTTTTTTTGTTAAATATGTTTGAATGTTTGTGGTATGAATAGTTTTAAGTGTGTCCCTTTGTTAGTATTTGTCCAGCGGTTTTCCCAAGTTTGTATAGTCTTAGTTTGTAGCATGTATTTTAACTGTTTTTTCGATATCTTATCATAACAAACTGGTAATTGGGGACTTTTCGCGGCAGCTTTAGTCGCTTTATCAGCTAATTCGTTCCCCATATTTCCAGAATGTCCTCTTATCCACTTAAAATATATGTATGCTATTAATATCTATAGCAGCATATTTAATATGCTGGGAATCTGGACTTGCTAAAAAACACAATTTAATGAAATTACAACGAGTACAAAGATTGATGGCCATTAAAATGATATATATATATATATATATATATATATATATATATATATATATATATATCTTGATTGGGGCAACCTGTTCATATAGGTAACATGGAAATAAAAAAAACGAATTTCCCTAATTGAAAAGTATTTTCAGAATTCGATTCAGATTAAATTTCAAGGAGGCTTACAATTAATTTCCAGCTACAGATTCGGGCACGGGCTTATCCACGTGTTGTTACTCATAATCCTTTACGTCGAAGATTTTTCATGTTACGAAATGTTTATTCTGAGAAATGTCTATGAAAAACGGAGGCTCATACAACAGCCATCCTCCAGTAAAAGTAATTTTATAAGCTGAATTATTTTTTTCTTCCAATTTACGTTTGTATACATAACAAATACATAAAGTTGAAATACTTTATGGAGATTGTTGTTACTGACTTTGGTTTATGTAATGAACGATGCACAAGACAGTGGTTTAAAAATGCAGTTCTCAGTCGTAATAATTTACCGTTTCAATTTAAAAAAAAAAATGAACACATAGAACCAGAAATTTTATTTTCTTGTATAAAAAACTAGCTCTATATTATAAATGTGAGATTCTTAAACTTAAAACCGAGGAAGCTAGAGCATGACTAACAAAACGTCTTGACGTTTTTGGTGGAGACGTATGGACCGACGCGTCGGTGGTAGAAATCGTAAAACGTGGAAGTTCACCTTAAACGTACCTGTTTAGGTTCATATTCAGGCATCTTAAATTAAGTCTTGTATAGGTCTACTGTGATATTGATAATTTCATGTTAAGGTCCATAATTTTGAAAATTGAAAGTAAAACGTGTAGCAGCAAATATGCTTCAATTAACATATTGCATGAGTATTTTTGAAGTGACACAAATCAAAAATCGGTGTTTTTCAGTTATGGCTATGAGAGATATTGATGTATATCTCAAATATCAAAACTATATGTACTTCAGAGCTTGTACGCCAGTACAACTTGTCACTCTTCTTGTCTTAATGCAATTCCCCCTACATAGGCAAGAGTTGTTTCATTTTGAGTTGTGTCACTTTAGAAATACTAGTGCGATATGTTAGATGATATAAGGCTACACAGAGTGAAAAAAAAAAAACAATCAGTGTTGTTGCATCTTTACTACCCAAAGAGTGCCGTATTTACATTAAAAAAAAAAACGGTGTTGTGACTATGCGATAATCGTGTATGATTTTACTTAGACACATAACATAGTCGGATTAACACAAGTCAGTTTGAATCCGACTTGTCCAACCAAGATTCTTACCTTTAACGTTACGGATTTAATGTTTTACTATCAATATACAAAATTATGGACAAAATTATTATAAATAGTCGGGATATGATAACCAAATAGTTGATTTCTCTAAATCTTTATCCGACCAGCCTAGATGATCATGAGTTCTGTTAGGTAGTGGTAGAATGGCTAGAAATAATTTATTTTAAGTTGCGTGCATATAAGCCAAGGAGTCTTAAGACTGCTAGCTGCTCTTTAGACAGGCCTGCGTTCAGCTAGTCTCTAGACGGACCTACTGTCAGCTTGCAGTCGGTGCTCTTTCTTCAGCTCGCCACCATAAAGGCAAACACGACAACTGTTGCTTGTAAATCAAAACCAATGTTAATTAAACCGACGTCTTCAGTCCAAATTTTTTTCCTCTCCTTTTTTCCCCCTCTCCTTCCAGTTGCTGCTTGATTTCCTGTCGGGATTCTCACGACATCCCCCCACCACGTCAGATTCAGCATGCTATGCCCGTTTCAACTTTATTACCTTCCTACCTTTTCTTATTTTTATCTTTATGATTCTACTTGTGAGGCAGCACGAATCCCTTTCTTTATGTCCAATAAGTTCAAGGTCTTTTTGAATCAAGGCGTGCGCGCTATTGGATTTCATTCCGCCAGAAAGAAAACTTGAAAATAACATTGAGGGCTGTTTTATTAAAATTGTCGGGTTTTATGGTTTCAAAAAATATTAGATTGAGAAACGAAGTACTCTTCTTTAAGTGCAATAACACTTCTTCATTTTAGACGATATTTTATTCATTCCAAAGAGATACCTTTCTTCATTTTGAAACAATTTCAAAGAATCGTGATCTCTTAATTCTTTCTTCGAGAAGAAATCGTGGTCATCAAGCATTTGAATGTAAACATGAATTCATATATATATATATATATATATATATATATATACTGTTTACTTTATGTTTCATGCAATGATCTTTCAAAAATATATGTTTCCTCTTCATCCGAATCAATGAAGAGGAAACATATCTTCGCAAACTTACTGTAAGAACCTCTTCATTCTTTCATGATTCCCTTATATAAATAAAATGTCAAACGGTGGTCGAAACAAAAAATTATATTTAAAATTTTTGTTACGTAAGTAAGGAGGTGGGGTGTTGTGAGTACCCCAAGCCAATAAAAGACCTGAAAAACAAACAAATACTGTTTTTATGTTGCGAATGCAATCTCAATGAGAACACAACTAGTATCTAGAAAGGCACCAAGGAGATGAAAAGGATTGAAAATATAGAGCTAGTTAAGTCTTGAGGTGCTGAGAACACCCCAACTCCCTTCTTTAAGGTTAAATAAGAATATGATAATTTCAATTACAATAAATATAATTGTTAAATGTAAACATTCATCCGTGCAAATTTATTCCCAATCATCTCTGAAGGAATTCCAATTTAACTCAACAACAAAACAAGCAATAGTCAATCACCAATTGCATGTGCATTTAGCCTAGCCGCTCGTCAAACAGGAACGACCGCATGCCACCTTGGAGCCAACCATGCAACCGGTGCAACGTAATTACTGTTGACCAAACAAGACAAACGGTCAAGTCCAAAAGGACCACGACTCACCCCAGTAATGAGATAGGGCAGATTAATAGATAGAAGAGCTTACATCGGCCTCTGACCTGATAGGCCCTTCCAAGATGAATAGTCCAGCTTCTCTCTTAATGGGACACTTATCTTGTGTAACATCTGTAAAACCTTTTTCTTTATTATTTTTCTCTCTCCCTCTCTCTCTCTTATTCTCCCTTCCTTCTTCTCTCTCTTTCCTCTCTCCGTGATTTTATTTTTGTTCCCCGCGGAATCCTGCCGGAGGTCGGGGAGGAGGGGGAGACCAGTGTAATTAAGAGCGACATTTCGATGAATTATTCAAACGGTCCAAAGGTGTCGCTGGGGGTTTCGCACTTGTCCTGGTCAATTATCAGGTGATTCCGATGCCAGACGAGAACCCCGATAACTCCGACTCGTGATAATTTAGTTTTACGGCGTGGTTTTTGACGTCCGGTTCGGGCTCAGGTTTTACGGCTTTCTTACATTTTTATTTAAGTCTTAATTAGCCACAATCAGGACGAAAGAACTGCGAAAATATTGCTCTTGTTAATTGAGAAAATATCAAAATTCTTAAAGTCGACGCTAGTCAATAGATCATCCCTAGACATTAGAACTTTTCTCGTCCAAATAGAATGAAAGGAATTTAAAATCATTCCGGACTAGGCAGCGGACTAGAAAGATCCCAGATTAAAAATAAAACGTCCGACTCACTGAAACTGCGTCATCTCAGAGCATCCCATATACTTATCGTCCTTTGCGAGCCAGAATAGAAATTGTTAATAATTCTTTTGATATTTGGTGAAGAAGTTAAAAAATAATCGTATGCAATGACAAAAATCAGTCCCTTAACAGACTCATAGTGCAAGGTACTGTAGAGATACCAGCTCATTGGCCAGACGGAACACTTGCAAAATAGTGCGGTCAAAACGATTCTTTTCGCGCGAGTTTTTCCAAAAAAACATGTTCGGGTTGACGGATTCTGCTGGTTAACGAACTAGGCCTTTCGAATCAGGCGAAGTATTTTACATCAAATTTAAGACCATTTTTTAGGCTGCTGCCTTCCTGATCTAAGGTTTCTGAAACGCGAAATCGTCTAGCCGGCAATCATAAGCGAGTTTCCTCCTTATAAGTCAGAAATCAAGTCTAAAATTAGTTATTACTTAAAATAATCATCAATGCACTTCATGGATGGATCTCGAGAGACAGAGACACACCAGAAGAAAATAGGTATTCCTTTGCAATTAACTTATTACTCATTCCATGGTACTTAATGTCCATATAGTCAATGATCTCTTGTGAATCTAATTATTTATTTCAACGTCAAGCTCTTTATACTGACGCAATTCTAAAATGCTACGTTTTTATTTAACTGAAGTAAACGCCCATATTAGTATGCCGTTTTTCAATCAACACGCATAAAGACAAATATGAAAATTCTAAAAAAAGAAGTGGAAAATTGTTTACGTTCATCCTCACAAATTCAAAGAATAGGAGTTTTCGTCCAAATTGATTTTGTCATTAACACAAGACGAAACAGCAAGCCATGTTATGAAGGTTTTTTATTTCGGATATTATATTGTAATGTTGTAATCGGGATCGCAAAAAAGCCCGGAATTGTTGGTTCTTACCAAAGAAACTTTATATGTGAGACTTAAAAAAGATTGGTCATTTCGCAGTACTGGCCCTTGCATGGGGTTTCCGCAAAACCAAAATTAGATTGTGGCGAAAGAGGCAAGAATCCTTTTGGGAGTAACGAAACTCTTCTTTTTTACATTGAACAAAACGAAAAGGATCAGAAAACAAGAAAATTAAACCACTAACAGTAGGAATTTATTACAAAACCTCAAATTAAATCTTGTTTCTCAGCGTGATTATTTTATAGGAATTTCGTGCATTATGAATGTAGTAGCTACTTAAGCAGGTAATTTACGTTCCGATTAGCAGTAAGACTTAGTAGGACTACTAGTTGGATAGTCGACTCCACTCACGGTCCGACTTGTTATCCAACTTGCTATCCAACTTTAGTCCTAGTCTGTTTTCACGGCTGTTTACGATGTTCACGAGGCGAATAATGCATCGAGTGCAGGCAGAAGACGCCCGAAGGACAAGCACTGACTGAGGTAAGTTGGACAACTTTGATCCGTCTCTCACACTCACGCACCAACTCCGTGGCAAGTCCTATGTCGGACCTTCGAGTCGTCCCTCTAAATGTTCCGACTCGTCCAATTAGACTTCCAACAAGCCCATTCACGATCCGACTTGTGGTCCAACTTCGGAAGTCGTACTGCAATCGGAATGTGAATGGCTTGCTTAAAATTGCAAAATGAATGAATTTTCGAATTCTTAACATCATTGACCCAACCTAAAAGTCAAACATTAAAAGTTATAATGTAGACATGCACTTATATATATATATATATATATATATATATATATATATATATATATATATATATATATATATATATATATATATTATGATAGCCGATAGCGGCGGCTTTTTTTTTCTTTCATCCATTAAGTCTGCATTGCCAATATAAATTTCAAAATTATGATTTTTTTTGTATTATTTTATTCAGTCTAATGGACGCCTTGTTTGAAATGCCCTTTGCTCGCGAAGTTCTTATGTTTTTGAACCACAACTTTTGTGACCTATGGGTTGTTAATATCCTAGGTTATGTTTCCTAACAACAAGAAACTGTTTAAATCTCTCTCTCTCTCTCTCTCTCTCTCTCTCTCTATATATATATATATATATATATATATATATATATATATATTGTTATTTTATTTTTTACCTTCAAACTTATGTTCAAAATATGTTTTTTTTTTAATAATTATTCTCCGAATCGCATTCTGTTTTTTTTCTTGTGCAGTTCAGCAGTGACTTCATCGGTCAGGTGTCCCGAAATTAATTCTGGTGGAAAATTAGATTTGTAATTTGGCGGGAATTTATTTTCAAACATTACGTAAATTGCAGCTATTACAACAATTGAATAACTGTTTTTTAATTCCTACCAATTTTCATGATTAAAAAATTTCTTTTTGGGAGGAATTAAAGGGATTTTTCATAGTACATTTTTATATTATATCTGTTTATATAGTATTATGTAATTGATAGTTTTTTTTTTCTCATAGAGATACATCAGTGCGTTATGATCTCTTAATAACTAAATAAATCAGGAGGAAGGAAACATGGTAAGTAGATCACGAAAAAAACAAAAACTCAGAACGAAAATCAAATGCAATCAAGAACATGTCCTGCAGAATTGGTAATTAGGTGAATGGATCCATCACTGTTACATTATCTCTTGTAAGTTATTAGTAAAGCCCGGAAGTTAGGCATTTATTTTTGGTTAAAATAAGCAGGCAAAAAGGCACCTGAAATACTGAAAATAGGCAGTACTCTAATTAAAATAGGCATTTATTAGGAGTGAAGGCAAAGAGTAATCTCACTCATTATTAATGAAAATATGTATTTTAAAGACTCATCCACTTCTTTATTACAATTTTATCACATAATTAGTGTATTTTCTCTTACTTTCCCTTGTTACAATCAACAACAAGATGCTTTTTCAAAGTATCATCTGTCATAGACCTTCTCAGAAAAAAACTTATCATCTCTGCATTATCTAATCATTTCGAAATCCGGAATACCATATAACTACACCATTGTCACAGCAAAAGGGGTTTGAGGAAGGAGACGTACTTCTCTCATCCTCTCTCTTTCCTCCTATTCATTATGCTTGTGCATTCCTTATACTAAGGACGGTTCTGTTATTTACAGAGGTTAAATCCATGGGTTGGGAAAATAAGCTTTCGAAAAGATATTTGTGACGGCAATATGTAATTTAATTCGTGCAACCTTTTTTGTGTTATGTGCTTTTTAAAATCTTTAAAACGCGGAAAAAATGCATAATGACCAAAAAAGGCAAAAAAAAAAAAAAAGAAAAAAGCTTTAAATCTTAAAATAGGCAACGGAAGTCAAAATAGGCAAAAAAGGCAAAATAAAAATTGTCTCTAAACTTCCTAAATGCACGAAAACATATTTATTTCTATCTGATTCTTCAATATATCCATTCAGATAAAAAAAGGCATTTTGCCTAACTTCCGGGCTCTACTTATTAGTGAATCTCGTAGAGTGACAATGATATGAACAGGTTAAGGTGTCAGCACCCAGTTTCTTTAGTTATTGTACTCAGCTTGGTGCTGCTTCGGATAGGGTCTTCTTACTTCGAATCCGCTGCCTGGTAGATTTTTTTCTCCCAGGTCTTCCAGGAGGTCTGTCCTCCGGTAATTAAAGGAGTGTCCCATGAATTATTTAGCAGTTCCTATGGTGTCTTGGGTACTGAAAACACTCGGACGCTCTCGACGGACTCATAGATCCACCTTTACCATTCTCATCTAGGCGGTTTAATCAGTTTAGAGGGGACAACATAGAAGAAAACAAATGTTTGCAATGTTATTAAGAAAACATTTTTCATTAATGGTAGGTAACTTATTATAATTAAATAAGCTGTTGTCCTTAAAATCGGTAATTAATAAAATTATAAGTAGATTAGTATTATAAGTAGATGATATCTAAGCAAACGTTAGTATGAATGAACTTTTTAGCAACTATTAAATCACTGAATAACATATTCAGTTGACTCACAGAAAATTTTCCTACCGTACCCATATTCTCTGATTTCCTATTTTTTCACATTCCCATTTGAATTCCCATTGAAGGGAGGTATTGACTCCTTTTCTGACTTGTCTTGCCAGAAAATAAATCGGTAAATGTGACATATCAATCATTCATTTTTTTTTTTGGATTCATCTATGTTTTAAAACTTACATTAATTTATCTAATAGGCGCGGTATTATTATTAGTTGACTACTGCCGCTTGCCAGCTACCACTTCAATTACCAAATTTATTTTTTCAAGGACTCAAATTCTTACTTTTATTTTAGAAATTACTAGAACAATTGTTCCCGCAAGAATTTCAGCCCTATGAACTCTTTTAAACCACAAAAACTGTACGGTCCTAGAAAAGCTTCCCTTCCTACCTAGCTAAACATTTATTTCGTGGTATTTAATTGAATGGAAGTCAAAGCAGGCATATATGGCTCGTTTTGCAGGCAGGAATTTGTGTTTCTAGTAAGGCAACTGCGGATGGAACACTTGATTTTAGTCGGTCTAGTTCGAACATTCATCGCGAGTTGAGTTTAAGTAATTTTAATAATATTTAAAAAAACAACAACAACAAAACAAAAAAAAACACAGTATTATAAAAAAAGTACATAGTATTATTTCCTCAAATAATAAGGTCTTTAAAATACATAAGTGACCGCTTCTAACTGAATTCTCTAATCTGGTGTTTTCTCTAATCCGACTATACCCTGGCCCCGACGATGCCGGACTTGGGGGAGTCTACTGTACATAATTTTAATAGTTAACGGAACAATAATTTAATTATAACAAGGGAATATAATACAAAGTGAAATCCAAAAGAAAAGCGCCATTGCAAACAGTGATAATCCAGCATTTTTTGTTCTTATAAAATTAAAACAAAACAAAAAGAAAGCAAAAAATGTAAATATATATCTGTTTTATTGTTATTCCTAAATTCAAGAGGAACGATGGAATGCTTGAAAGCATTCTACCTAATCCTAAGAAGAAAAAATTATCCCCTGAAATCCGTTTTAAGATTCCACATCCTAAACAGAGCGAAGTATTTCGAGGGTAACGGCATCTAACGGCCATCCTAGGAAAAACTAGAGGAATGGCACTGCCGCTAGCCGCTGTCCCCTCTATTTTACATAGACTCCTGGAAAATAGAGAAAATTCCAGTTTCCAGCCTTGGTTTTTCCACTGCTCCCGTTTTCAAACGGTGTTCTTATTTCCATGGAAATCCCGACCACGGGTCCTCCATGCAGAAACGTAAATGTCATGATTGCCTGCAATTTTCTTTTCACCTTATGTTACTTTCAGGTATTTTCACACGAAAAGATTCTCAATATTTAACATTGAAATCTTGTTGACTTTTCCAAACCACAGTTTCCATATTTTATCAGTTTTCCGAAGTAATGTACCTACTGAAATCGCAAAACAAGAAACATAACAAGTTTTGATTGTTGTACTCTTTCATATATATTTTATTTATGTTATCTATTTCATTTAGATATTGCTTAAAAACTTGGCTTCTTGCAGCAATGCAAGCTTTACAACTAGTACTGAATTGAAACAATTGCACCTAACTATTGTTCTGGTTATATTGGACTGAATCTATGATTCGGTCCCCTAATTGTCCTTTTGAGTTGATTGACATCGCTTAGACTTCCAACTTCAAGGCTCCCCATAGGAATAAATTCATGGGTCAGCTGATCGGGGAGACCAAGATGCTATTCCTCCACGCACATCGTAAATATCTAAATGTCTTATCGTCTTAGTTTTTCGGTCACCTATAAGCTCCTGAAGTTTTGCCATTTAAATTCGGAACATCCTATAAATAGAGAGAGATGCACAATTTTTATCTTTATAAAAAATACTAAACAGCTGATGGTTCTCCTTTTAACGTTGAGGCTGTATAATTAGAATTTAATTATTCTTCGTGAAACTGAAGAGGGATCATCAGGGCGCTCTTATAATAAAGTGACTTATGAGAAAAAATCTTTTTATTGATTGACCTACTTGCTTCATAAAAAAGAGCTCAATTTAGCTCTTCCCGAAGAGATTGAGAGGTTGCAGTCATCAAAGAATATGTCAAAAATGACATCAAATCTGCGTCGATCCTATATATACATATATATATATATCCCACCGTTTGTTTCTTTCCTCGACCTACCGCGATCCGACTGATTTAGAAATGATTCTACGTCCGTGAGGCAAGCCTATTTTCATCCTGTAGTTATTAAATTTATATGTTTTTCTTTTTATTCCATTTAAGTTTTATTTCTGTATTATGGTAGGGAATTATTCAATATTTTTATTCATTATTATTATTTATTGAATAAGAATTTATTCATTGAATAAATTTTCACCCACTGATTTATTTTTTATTCTATGAATAACAGGTTTGGCTCATTATTCAATAAATTTTTATTGAATAAGAATTTATTCACTTGTTCATTGCCTGTTTTTTTAATTTAATGAATAATTAATAATTTTTCATTCTTCATTCATTATTTTTGTACATTTATAATAATCTGGTTCGTGGAAAAACAAAGTCAGATTCTTTAAGCTCAGTAAGCAACATCATTTAAATAAATAATTTTCATCAAAAGTAAGAAAAAGTTTAATGAACTTAGTCATTTTTAGTAGCAAAGATTGCTAATATAAATCAATTTCATTCAAAAAATTGTTCCATTTGAATAAATATCTTTTATTCAATACAAATTTTCATTCAATAAATCATTGCCATTCAATAATGAATAAAAATAAAGAGTTACGTTATTAATTGAATTGACTGAATAATGAATGAAAAATTATTCATTATTAAGAATAAAATAACAGATTTATTCATCATTTATTGTTCTGAATGGTTTTCGCCCAACACTGATCTGTATTAATCTACCTTTAATTTAAGCTCTTGCGATAACTCAAATTTACCGAATGTATAATTCATCCTCCTCTATGTATAATGTTTTTCCACTCATCTGTATATAAATTTGTATTAACTCTGTCCTCCTTGTATTACTGCACTGATGAAGGCTTCAATTTCAAGGCGAAACGTCGGCAGAAACAACACACCTTATATCCCTGACTTAATCTGCCTTCACAATCCCAACAGCATACGATCTCCTCTCAATGAGCAACAATAAATACAATTTTTTTTTCTATATATTGAAAATGTGATTTATTTATTTTTGTAGCAAATGTAATTCGATATCATGCGTAGAGTTGAAATTTTTAACTTGCTTGGACATTATATTGTTACAACAAAATTATATGTCTATTGTCCAATTATGAACGGAATAATTGAGTTCGAAATTGCTAATATATGAGGTTAATTATGCTTACTATATTCAAAACCAATTACTGACATGATTGTTGTTGACTAGAAATTATTCATGTCCATTACATGGCCCAGTGACAAATAATTGCCAATCATTTTTGCAAATAATTACAAGGCGCACTTCAGAACGAGCCGTTACATTAGCATAATAAAATACAGAATATTTTATTAAAAATATTCATATTTCTTGCAACAGGCCAATATCAAGTAAGTGAAAAAATTATATCACATAATGTATCAAGTTATAACGTCACAGTTTAAAGGAACGGACTGCTATATGATTTTTTCCTTGCTCAATGTCTTAATTCTTCAAAACTAACGCAGCAGAAGCCTGCTCATTATAAATTATTCAAATTTTACTATTCAATGAATAATTAAGCAACTCCTATTAGCCAACAATATAAGGTTATTGGTAGAATATTATTCACTTCATGTAGGAAATTGATTTCATTTTCTGGAAAAAGTATTAGAATTTTATACTCTGGATGATATTTAAAATAATAACAGAAAGAATATACCTATTTTGAATGCTATCATTTTTTAATTTCGTCAAAATCGTAACTGATTCCGAGTCTTGCATTTATTTTTCGAAGGTTAATATATTTGTTTTTTTTTTTAATTATAGGGAAGAGGAAGTATCACGAACCTTAATTTATTTATTTAAATTTTAACGAATGACTTTTTTTTTGGACGGGTTCTCTACAGAACCACACTTCCCAAACGCCTTGACGCCCAATAGCATTGACTACTTATTAACATACTCCACAATAAACACAAGACAGCTTTGAAGAAGGGTTGGCTGAGCTACTTTTACAAAAATAAACAGTGTATATGATGTAGTTACTTAATTTTGTAGTTTATAATGAAATTTTACCCAATCAAATTAATGCCCAATACAAAAATATTGAAATATATTCTAAAGTTTGTAGAACAATAGGTTGGGCATTAATATTTCTACAGATTGTTATGGTGGGATAATTAAATTGTATTTTTTAGAATAATTTACTAGGAGGACAGTGTTGTAAAACTACATAAATTATGACCCAGGTTAGGAGAAAACCGCATAGAATCGGTGCAGGTTCCCAGTGTCCTGAGGGAATAATTGTGGGCATGTAATGTGAAGCTGTGGAATTCCGGAGGTCCATGCCCTAAAATTCCTATGTGGCTCTAAAGCCAAATCTCTACCACTCGAAAAAAAAAAATAAAAAATGTATAGATAGAATGGGCATTCTTTTGATTTCAGCGCATTTTGAAGTTTCTACCTTTAGCTCAGACATTCTTGCTCAATAGTTTCTTCGGACGCGTGAGTTTTAACATCAAGATGAAGAGTGCTCAACATTAAGTGGTTCTGTGCTGAGAACAATAAAGCGACAAGGGAAAAAATGTACACGTGCGGGCTATGAACATTATATCTAGGGGTTCTAGTATACAATAGGCGAGGGGCGGAATCCGAGAAGCAGCAACACGCGGGGACTCCTTTGGCAAGATCAAATATTTAAGCAAAAAAAAAATATTTTATTGGCTCTTGTGATTTGAATAAAAATTTCAAAAATAATTTTTACTGTGCATTCTTACTGGGTACATTCCTTCGAAAAATGCTAAGAATCATAATGGAACTGTTAATGCCTATGTGAACTAGAAACTATCGAAAAGTGATAAAGTAAACAGTCAGAATTCAATATTTAAATAAATAATTTTTCAATTGGTGCAAACCATTTCCAGTCATTTCTATCGGGAGGGAACGTTTTTTATCAATATATTTATATGTGGCAGAAGGTCAAATTTCAAACAATACACTCACTTTTTTCACTGCTCAATTATTTCGCTCAACATGTCTCCCGTCCTTATGACTCCTCTTCAGGAGCACTTAAAATAATATATAATTACAGCCTAAACCTCCAAGAACCTTCCGCAAATAGGGCCACGTCTAGAATGATAAGATCAATCATGTCTACTAAGTATCTAACAGCTAAAGCCGAGTTAAATACCAACTAAAACATTAATTTCGTTTAGAGCCTTCTGCTCGAATTCAGTAACATAAATATGTTTTGGTCCAAACCTATGTGACTGTACTGTATAACATACAGTCTCCTTTTTCGTACATGGCCACCGCGCATGGGCGAACGGCAGTGGACACTTTTTTGTGACACTTTTTTGTAACGCTTTCTCATAACTTTTTTCAGTTTAGTCATTGCTAAAGCATATTTATGCTGAAAAAAGGAAACCAAATACAATGTATATCAAATTGCTTGTGCAATGTGCGACAAGGCGTATGTAGGGAAATTATTACAGCTATTAAAAAACAACGTGCCCAAAAATCTTGTCGAGACTGACAAGAAAATTGCATTGTTGGATCGTGCTATACAAAATATTCACACTTTTAATTTTGACAAAGTAAAGATATTATTAGGTATGGAGCAAAACTCCATAAAACGAAAAATCAAATAAAATATAATCATAATAAAGGAAAACAGGAACAAGGCAGTTAATAAAAGAACTGAAATTAAATACTTAGATAAAATATGTGTTAATTTAATAAACAAGACGACATGAAATGAATTATTTTTTAAAACGACAAAGACTTATTTTGGAAAATCGATATTTACCCTAAAACTAGCGATTTTAAACATCTGATACCCATTGGACATTATTGATCCTATCAGTCTAGACGTGTCTCTACCTGCGGAAGCTTCTTGGAGTTCCGTTTCTTGGCGGCTGTAATTAAATATTAAGGCTGTAAGTTCTCCTGAAGTGGCGTCATAAAGGCGAGAAACATGCAGAGCGAAATAAAGGAGTACCTAGTGAAGAAAGTGAGTGTATTGTTTGAAATTTGACTATTCTGCCACATATAAATATAGAAAAATTTGATTCCCATGTTATAATTAACGTAATTAAGTCCAAGCAAACATTTTGCGATTGATTATTTCTGCGGAACATTTTTATTTATGCGAAATAATGTTTTTTTTCCCCCTACTATCAAGACGAAGATAAGTTTTCCCAACGATTGAGGTTTTTTACTATTATTGAAAACAGAAAAGAAGGAAGGTTGGGATTCGGCTAAAGAAACCTTAATACGATTTTTGTTTAAAAAAATCTATATTTAGGACGTTTCGGCTACTCATTGGTAGCCTTCGTCAGCTATGGAAATGCCTGGAGGTAGAGGAAGACCAATGTGGAAGTGAAGCCGAAACGTCCTAAATATAGATTTTTTTTAACAAAAATCGTATTAAGGTTTCATTAGCCGAATCCCAACCATACCATCTTTACTTATCAGTACGAAAGCTAACTATCTAATCATCATTATTGAAAACGGAAGGAATTAATAAAAATGAATTATAATAATTTAGAAAATTTTCTCCCATCCTATAGAGAGAAATAAATGTTTACAATCGCCTAGCCGCGACAACTTATTAAATAATAAATAAATAATATTTGTTTAGTCTACAAAATTATCAAATTTTAATTAATTCCAGCTATATTAACACAAATAAGCTTTTTATGTGATTTAAAAGCATTGAATTATTATTTCATTGCAAAAAATAAAATAAACAGTTAACGCACATAAAAAGGAGATATATAAAGTTGGAGCTAATAACACCAATTGAGGATAGAAGATATAAACTATAAATCTAGAAATATTAAAGTGGAATGCTGTCCTTGCATTTCTCTCCATTACAGCATTCCTCTTTACCTTATGCTACAATTTCTTTAGCATTTTTCTATTTCGTTTTTTTTCATTTTTGATTGATATTTATGGCCGCGATAAGGACATTTCTTCGGATTATTTTTCTAGAACTACACTTCAGAGACTGAGAACAGAAGAACATTTGACATTGATGACAGGTCTCAACTCCTCTGTTTTCGACATCCTTTATCAATTGGGATTTTGTTCTTATAGTATTTTTGTTATGTATATTAAAAATATTCTGATTGGTAAGGGACGTATATTTCTTTGTCATTATGTTGTAAATATTTTATAAAATATAACCACATTGCAATAAGCAATTTATAATATATTTGCTATATATATTATTTTTATTTATTTAGTTTTATTTAATATGTATTTGTTTTAGTTCTCTTGCTCCAGCAATTCCTACAACCTTAAACGGAACGCCGAATGTGGTAACCATAGAAATCCATGAACCGGAACACATAATACATGTGTAAAAAATTATCCTGGTTATAGCATTGCTATATTAGGTTTTTAAATAATTTGTCGATCGAATGAAACACAAGCGCAGCGATGTAATCAAAAGCTAAAGAGAAAAACTGAAATAAATAAAATTTAGATCCGGATAGACCAAAAAACGTTTAAAAGTATTTTCGAATGGTGAATTTCATACGGACTGATATTAAAAATTATGGTAGAAGGAAGTTTTAAAAATAAAATATTTCAACAACAGACAGTTTTGAATTTTGCATATAAATATTTCGAATACGGTTAAGTCATTGTGGAATGTGGAAAGAAACCTATCTCACATTCCTTCGAGATGTCATTAGAGTAGATGTTTAAATGTTTCAAAACATATAAATGGTTTACATTCCAGTATTTCTAAATAATTGTAATAAGAAGGGTATGGAAAAATACAGAGAGTAAGACGTTCCTACGAGTCGGACATTTTGGTGTGAAAATATCATATAGTTTGGGGTCATCGGTCACGTGACCAAAAATTGATAATGGCGGGATATTTTAGTGGAAACTGAAATGGTATTATGACGGAAATTGTTTTTTAATCATTAATTAGTATTACTGATGTAAAAGATCGTAGTTAATAATAAACGGACGTTAAAATTTAATAATACTGATGTAAAAGAGTAAATTGTCGGTTATATAAAATAAATTGTAATTTATTACGAGAAACGAATTACTGGTTTTAATTTACATACCAAAAGTATTATCATAATCTAAATGAATCCCTCTAGATTTTTTTAAATTTAATTATTTTATTTTATTGTAATTATTCTCTGCCTTTATGGGTCTTTGACAGTGCAGATTGGATATAATATCTACTCTACTTTAGATATGTTAAAAGATTTGCTTCTTCATCTTTTAGTGCTTCCTGTAAGGTGGGTGGAATATGACGAGATGCCCGAGCATTCTCAATTTTATTGCAGGAAGTAAGAATATGTTCAACTGTCAATGGTTTGTCGCATGTCTCACTCGTCGCTGGGTGTAGAGTTTTTAGGAGAAATGTATGTGTTATCGCAGAGTGCCCCATTCTCAATCTGGCCAAAACAACTTCCTTTCTCCGAGAGTGGCGTAGAGCTGTTGTCCATATTCTTGTATTGCATTTTTCCCTGAGAATCTTGCTCATATCGTACATCCTTGTGGTCACAGCATGGGCGTATATAAGGGGGGCTAAGGGGGTGTATCCCCCCGAAATCGCTGAAAATTTGTCATCAAAACTTTAAAAATAATATATCTTTTTTAGAAAAAAAATAATTTTGTTGAGGTTCGTTTTAACTCGATAACTACTCCAAGTTCTAGATCGCTAGTATTCCATACCCCCAAATGCTCTCAGCTCCCCCCCCCCTCCGAAATTATATTCTCTATTCGCCCATGGGTCACAGTGATACTCATTTTTCTATTATTTTATTTTTGACGTTTTACATCCTGCACATCGGGTTCATCGATGTGTAGTACTTCCCCATTGTCAGAACGTTGCTTATTGCTAAATATTTCATCCGATTTTGGAAAATAATTTTCAAGAATGTATAGAAGTTTTCATGCAATTAGTTTAAAATACTTACGGTTCGTGAGATTTCGATTTAACATAAAGAAAGACACAATGAAAGAAAATAAACCCGAGCCGTAAAGAAAGGGCGAATAGACGCCGCTCTTATCAATATTCCGGAGAGCTCCTGATGTACACCGCATAAAATTAAGAAGGAAAGGCAAATAAGTAGAAAGGGGAGTGCTAAAGGAGTTAGTGGGCCATTCCACGTGGAATTCGGGCCTTTATCGGCTACTTAGGAATTTCAATCTAATTCGCAAGGGGGGCGCTGTAGTAAAAAAGAGAAATTGGCTTGTGGGAGGGGGGGGGGAGAATTTCTGTGAAAGGTGTGCCTAGAATGTTACCCTTTTAGCAGATGCTTCATTAGGAAAAGATCTTGGCAGGATTTGCCTTCTTCTTTAAGCAGTAGTAATTATAGAAGAATGCTTAAATCAGTCGAAACATCAAACGAAATTATTTGAATATTTAATTCAGAATGCGTTAAAACCGGGATAGGGGGACAGGATTGTTTTAAAATACCTGAATAAACAATGACCGAAAAAGTAGTGGGTAAAATTATTGTCGTCTTAGCGTGCTTATAAATTAAAGATAAAATTGAGAATTGAGGCGTCTAGAATCAAAACAAGACACATCACTATTTTTACGATTTTGAGATAACAGTTGATTTTACTATTTCAAAATGTCCTCTATATACTGGTAAAGAAAACGATATGCAAAACACAATAGTCCATGCTGTTTTCTAATGTTGAAGTGGTAAGTTGGCTTCAAAGTAAGACATACATCATTAAATTTTAAAACAAAGTAAGACACATCAAAAATAAAAATGCCTTCAAAATAGATAATATAACAGACAAACTTCTCAAATTCCTGAAAAACATTTTTCCGTGATACAACTTTTAAGAAAATTATACACATGTATAAAATTAAACATAAGACTTGTTCTGTATTTTGTGTTTTCTGAAAAATTTGGTTTCAATGATGTGTCTTGTTTTGATTCTAGACGCCTCAAATACGAAAGTAGTTAATTATTAACTACTTTCGTAAAACCCATAACACTACGATGACGGCGTTAATAGCCAAATAGTTGATGCGCCGTTAAATAAATAAATAAAAAAAAAAAAAAAAAAAAAAAAAAAAAACTACGATGACTACCAAGTTATAAAAACTTGGTACAATAGATGGCTACTGAATTACAAGATGGACGTTCGACGGAATTATCCAGTTAAAAATATATGAAATCATATCACAATGAAATTTGGTAACAAACTAACAGCTATGGAAAATATTAATGACGACTGAACAAATAATAAGAGAAAACTAATTTTAAGCAGACTATAACTACCTTGACTTCATCATACTTAAATAATGGATTAAATGTAATTACTATTGTTTTACATGTAAAATATTTACTTATGTATTTATTATTATCAACTGGTGTACAATTAATATATATTTTCAGTGTAATGAACAATTATCAACAATCAATTACCTATCTCCGAAGTGCAGAGATACCAGAGTGAGGTACACACAAAAAATCAACAAAAGTAATTTCTTGGCTGCCAGGGAAATAAGAAGAGGTAAATACCTTCAAACCAGAACCTATTCAACCGGAACTGCAATGGTAGTTACAAATGGAATGTATAGATTGTGAAAATCACAACTTTCCAGATTGAATATTTTTATTCATTACTTTTCTTTTGGACAGTTAAATAGTCGGCAGATTCAACATTTTGGCAGTTCCCCTTTCACTGAGTGAACTTGAATCCGAATGTTTGCCATACATCAGTCCAACAGAAATCAGTATAGATTGAAAAATTCGATACTCTTTTTTTGCTTTTGTATCGACGATATGTTGGAATTCCTATAATGTGATAAGTGATAATAATGTTGATCTATTTTTCATTGAAATTATCATTTCTCGTTAAAAAAATACGACTAAATACATCTGTTTTGGATTTGTTTTATATATATATATATATATATATATATATATATATATATATATATATATATATATATATATATATATTAAAAACATTAACGGCTTTGCCACAAGTTACCCAGAAAGAGTGGGGTTCGAAAACCCATCCTACCCACAGAGTTCTACCTCAGGAACACCCACAGAGTTCTACCTCGGAACCAGCCACAGAGGACTCCCAGGGTCTAGGCTAGACTTCAGCTCTTAAACTGGGCTCTAAGCTGATCTGTAGCTTCCATCCAGAAATCGAAAATGGATCTCGTCCCCATGCCACCTCGACATCTGTTGTTATTTGAATTATGTATGCATATTTACTATGTGCATCTCATTTTCTTAGAGCTGCCCCTAAAGACCGTATCAGAACACTGCCAAGCAGGCTGTCTTCTCGTTCCATAGGTATTTTCAACCGTGTAAGCCCGATCCGTTACCCGGATTATCTGGAAGATCCTCAGAAAGGCCTGCCCGGGAGATACGTGCCTTCAAGGAAGTCCGAACTAACGCAAGCCTACGTGTCTAGCGGCCGCAACGCATAGCGGTACGGTATTGTAATAAGTTCGCGCCTCCGTATCCACGTATGACCATCTCCGTGCATATCATTATATAAACCGCTCATCGGACCTTACAGACCTACATTGGAGCCTTGGGTCAGGCAGGCCTCTCAGGAAATATGTTCTCTTTACCCAAAAATGGCTTGACTCGCAGAAAACGGGCGTAAAACATTGAAAAATGTCTAAACCTAAAAAAAAAATGGTGTGCTTCCGCTATTATATTTTTTTATGGAATATTCATTTAGCACTTTCCTCCGAAGGAAAGTAGCTAATGAGGTTGCACTCATGACGGAATTTTTGAAAAATTTCTGCGAATCTTTATCGATCCTACCTAGTAGACACCGAAAATGACCCACGTTAAAATTTATATATATATGTATATATATATATATATATATATATATATATATATATATATATATATATTTGTGTGTGTGTGTGTGTGTGTGTGTGTGTGTGTGTGTGTGTGTGTGTGTGTGTGTGTGTGTGTCTGTTAACACGATAGCGGCCAGAGGTTTTGTTTTTTCTTCACGAAACGTGGTATATAGCCAACAATTAGCAATCGATTGAACGAGTTCGTTAACCACCAAAATCGGTTCACCGGGAGGGGGGGGGGGTTTACCCCGGACCCAAAACACTAATTTGACCATACCAGCCGTAGGTTTTGTCATATTTCAACGAAACTCGGTATTCATTATTTTAATCTAAAGAGAGAAATACTTTGTAAAAATAAACTAAATAGGTTCAATAGGAGGGGGGGTTTACTCCGGACCCACAATACCAATTAGCCACTGCCAGCAGTAATTTTGGTCACGTTTTAATGAAATTTGGTATTCGTGGTGGTAATCAACAGAGAAAAATGGGTTGTAAAAATAAACTAAATCGGGTTATTTGGAGGGGGGGGGAGGGTTACACCGGACCTAAAGTACTAGTATGCTCATACCGGTCATTTCTGATGTATTGTAACGAAACGCGGTATACGTCGTAGGTATCTCATGAGAAAGAAGTGTTGTAAAAATTAAGTAAATCGGTCTATTGGAAAGGAGGGTTTACTTTAAATTCTGTTTCATTACAATTAGCCCGCCAGACGTAGGTTCCCAAAGCTGCCGCGAGGAGCGCTATCTTCCAGTAGAGGGACTGTATCCTGTTCGTGCGTCAGATCAAAAGACGGAATGTGAAGTTTTTTTGTACTATTTATTAAGTAGTACAGTATCATGTATTAACATAACTCTGAAAGCAAATTATTTACAAAATTAATAATTGTATAATAATAACAGTCCTCATAAGAAATGTAAATGAGCAGAACTATTCACGTTTTAATTTCATTTATATAGGTTATTTACAGCAAATTATTCAGTAATGTAGTCTACACTACAAAAATTCTGAGGAAAGTGCTTAGTTATCCAGCTCCTGCGTGACGGACTTTTTACTATTAGGTATCAGCCTCTTTGCTTGAATACTATATTAGGTGTTTTTTCGAACTCTTGACTGCAGTAAAAGTGGATTACTAAAAGTGACGCTTAAGAAGTCGCTCGTTGTGGTATTTCACGATTATAAGTAGGTATGTTCTTCAAAGGCAAAGTCAGTCGCTCAATTCCGACGTGAATGATGTCCATTTTGGAATTTTTTGGGGAAATTAGGAAAAACGTTTTAAACTTAGAATTTTCGGAATGTCTTCATGGATTTTTTTTTTTTAAATTATTAAAACTAATACCACTGATCTGTTTTTAGACATCTTGTTTTACTATTTATGTCATATATTCTTAGTTATTAGCAAAAGAAAGTTGGACAACAGTCACTTTGGAACAGATATACGGACATGAACTCTTTTTGAACAGCAGGGCATAGATAAGAATTTGATGGACGAGCAGGAAAGGTCAAAACTCACTGTATAAGAGCAGGATTGGCTTTTTCAGTGTTATTGTTATAAAAACTTACAAAATGAATTTTGAAAAATATGTATTAATTACTTAAAAAATTGTACAAACATACCAAAAACTTGCAAATCTGGGTTTAAAAAATTGGGCCTAACCTATTAAATACATTAAAATTCAAGCTTAAACAAACAAAGAAATGTCTAACATTGGCCTATCGTCAAGATCATATTGAGCCCGAACTTCGCTTTCTTCCTCTGTCTGAGCAAGCTGAAGCTTGGAACAGTACGAAATGGACAAGCTGCACTTAGGAACAGAGTGACAATTTTACGCTCACTTTTAAATAAGACTAGATTTTTTTTTCGGACATACTAAGCATACCATGAGAAAGGCCATTAAATTCTGAATCCACGGATGAATAAGTCTCATTTTCGATTTTTTATGGACAGCTGTCACTTTTTAACTGAACGACTTAAGTAGTGTGCACTACATTGAACTTCATCTCTTGGCCTTTCTGGCATGAAAATATAATATGGCTGGTGGTCACCAAATTTTGCTTCACGGGTGACGCAAAACTGACGTAATTTGTCACGTGACCTGAAATTGATTTTCGCAGCAATTTATGATCAAGGCGGGAAATTTAATTTTCACGTTGGGGGAATTGAATTTTAATCATTGCTGAGTATTAATGTTGTAAATGAGTAATTTAAATTAATTGCTACATGAAATAAATGTCAATTTATTATGAGAAATGAATACCTGGCCTTCATTTACCTCCAAAATTACATTTTCATGTTCAAACTGATTTTCCTTTAAATTTCTTCAATTCTTTTTGTTGTAATTTTGACTCCCACCGTTTTATTATATTGTCATAATATTAATAAATCTTGACTAATATTCTCAATATGTATATTCTTCTAT
This sequence comes from Gonocerus acuteangulatus, assembly GCA_946811695.1. Lineage (NCBI taxonomy): Eukaryota > Metazoa > Arthropoda > Insecta > Hemiptera > Coreidae > Gonocerus > Gonocerus acuteangulatus. Next base: position 66,992,680 of record OX328127.1, on the reverse strand, counting down.
GTAAAAATAAAATTATTTATTTATGATTTTCTGAAATGTTTATACAATCATTCATGTATCAAATGACCAATTAATTCTCAATTACTCCCCATAATTAACTATATTTGGTTAATATAAACTTTGTATACTTTATATTAAGTAGTCCATTAGCATGAATTAGTAAACATGCAGAAAATAAGGAAAATGTACATAATAATTATATACGGGTAAATGACATAATTTAATGGTAATGTTTTAACAGAAATCATTTCTCCAATGTACAAATAATTTATTCCTAAATAATTTTGCTTTTATCGAAAGTCAGATCTGTATCTAAATTGTACAAAAACATTATTTTTTATAATTTTTGCTTTAAAAATACGTTCTTATTAATCCCAGGAATACAGACATATGTTTATCAATTTTATGTATATATTTATGTCTAATGGTACAGATAGTAACAAGTTTAGGATAAGAAATAGACATTTAATGTAGAAATATAATCTGGGAGGGTTTAAATACCACACAAGACTTGAGAAAGATAGATGAAAGAAAAATATATCAATATGATATATTCTCCGAAATATTTTTATGCCAATTTATTTGTTTACTAATTTTATGGTTTACGATGCTGCTACTCCATTGGGGGCGGGCTATGTATAGGTTACGAGCTTTTATAAACACCCAGGGTGGAGCGTTAAATAAATACAATTTTAATAGAAATAATATATAAAATAAAATAATTTCATCGAGTCCCTGACAGAAAAACCAGAAGTGTATTTCATCCATGCATTCCAGAAGTATTTCATCACAGTCGGACACTATTAAATTTTGTAATGGAAGAACAGAAAATCGAAAATAGTTAATAGGATAATTTTTGCTTGTAAAAATAAAGTTTCTTCTATGTTCAGTTTGGCTCATTTTTCATCCCCTAATACCTATATATAGAACCTAAATATTCTACATATAATTTATATCAAAGTTTTATAATGACCCAAATTTCTTTAATCGATTATATGCAAGGCGGAAGCTCAATAAAAAAAATAAAGAAAGAAAAAAGAAGTGTCTGTTTTCAATTTTCAGCATGCGCTCGACGTTCTACAACCCTCCCAGCACCCCTCTTTGCATACGGGTGGGACTAGGAGAGGGAGAGAGGAGTGGCAACCCAGCAAGGCCGTCATTGGCTAGAGGCGCCCTCACCTACCCCTACCCGCCCGCAGCCAAGTGACGAGTTATATTTCCCACACTATATTGAATAAATTTATTAAATCTGATTTAAAGTAGTACTATATTAATTATCCAAATTTTATGTGACCCAACATTCTCTTATCGAATATTTGCTACACTAAAAGTCAATAAAGAAATGATTAATTTTTTTTCATTGAACTGTACATGTTCCACACCATACAAGATGCCTGTTCAAAAGTAAAAACCTGACTACAATAAAAATACCCTGATTGTTCGAAGGCGAACCTTCCCCTGCAATAATGCAATAACTACGTTAAAACTGTCCTTCCACCCAGCGTATACCCCATTAAAAAAAATTCAGATATTTAGATTTTGAATTTAAAATAACGGTAAGCGTACAATTAAACTAGATTATTATCCGTATTCTTGGGTTGTTATAATTATAATGATCAGCGTAGATAAAGAATAAAATAGAAAGGTACAATGGTAGAATTCAGGAATAGTAATGAATGATAGGATCCCTGATAGTGTATCTATGAAGGTGGCTGAATGTCGTCCTAATCAGAATGATGAAGAGCCCTCGGCCGAATACTGGTCTAAAGTGAAATGACTAAGAGCCGACAGCTGGGTGCTAGTGTTGGATAAAGCTGGGAATGTGAGTTTGTTAGTCACAGCTGATTTCCCTCTTCGCGCCCTCATTCCCCGGTACAATCGTTCATTCTGACGCAGATATAAAGCACTGTATTATAGATTGTAGAGAAAAATAATGTGGAACTAGGAGAGGAAAAAAAATTGGCAGGATAAATAAAATAAAACTTACTAATGTTTTGGAAGATATATGTGACATTTAAGTTCAAAGACTCTGACGGAATTCAGAGTAGTTTATAGTGCTGTTGACATTTAGTGCTTCTCCCATTCTCCCTTGCTCACTCACTCCCTCTCCCTCTCCCTCTTCGTCTCCTAATCTCTCTCTCTCTCTCTCTCTCTCTCTCTCACTCTCTCAATTGTAAGTGTTTTTATAAATTGGGAAACGTCACGAATTGGAAAAAATAGAAAATCAAAAACTTCGAAAACAATATAGAAGAACATCCCAATAAAACCGATTTGAAGGACCATGCTTTTCAGAAAGGAAATTGATTTGACTTTGGCAATATAATGAATATAGATAAAGGCAGATGTAATACCAAAATAAATATTCACATAACACAAGGATAAAAGCAGAAATTTAATTCTTGAATAAAATATATTGTAATAACATTCCAAAGTAAACGATTTTAAAACATATGACGATGATCTGATTAATAATCCTCCTAATCAGATAATGCGCCTAGCCTCAGTCTTAATATTTGTGGTGACATAAGAAAATAATTATGTTATTTACCAAATTGGCATTAAAAACTATTTTGGCTCTTATTGTACTTGAAATGGTGGCAAGAAGAAACACGTGTAGAAAATCTACTATATATTTGTCAAATAACACTCACTCACTCACTGACCTATTATCGCCCAGCCCATACTACTAGAAAGACAAAATTGAAATTTTGCATGGACACTCCCTTTAAAATGTAACATTTGCTAAGAAAAGTTTTTGTGATATTCACATTTTTAACATTTTTTTAAAGTGAGCATGCACGCCTAGGCAGCACGTGTTGCTAGGACGATAACAGGTCAGCTGTTAGCGTACTGTATCTATTTCATAATATTATTTTTATTTGCGGTTCATTCCAACTATGATGGCAGACCTCGAATTACTAGAAATAAACTGTGATTTTCTCCCTCATAGAGTTTACGCTATACCTGTAGATGGTTCATCCGATTTAATAATATCCCGAACTCTTGCACAGCCTCCTCACCCATCAGCATCCCCAGGCAGAACACTTCTTGTTAACGCTCGCAAATATTATAGGCGTTTCCAAATGATATCTTGAAAACATTAATTGTAAATTTTTAGCGTCCATTTATTATTGAAAACGAATTTTAACCTATAGGTTATCTGTTTGTTGACACTGGTCCGGAGCACTCCAGTGTCAAGAAACATTATACTTTGATTACTTATCAATTGATGAATAACATATAATATGACGGGAACCGTGCTACAATAAACTGCACAACATTATGTGGTAGCGTTAATTTTGATGAGATATTAATTAACGTAATAAAATAACTACTTATCTGACATGACGGGTAGTCAGCTAGTATGAAATAAATTGGTACTAAAAGAAAAAAAATTGTATTGAACTTATTTATGACGTCGATACAAATGCATAATATCGAATGTGAAAATCACCACTTTCCATAGTGAAAAAACTTTTATTTATTACTTTGCTTTTGGTCAGTCAAATAGTCTGCAGATTCGTCGTTTTGACAGTGTTTACTTTCCCTTTTAGCACTTTCCTCCGAAGGAAAGTAGCTATTGAGGTTGGACTCATGACGGAATTTTTGAAAAATTTCTTCAAATCTTTATCGATCCTACCTAGTAGACACCGAAAATGACCCCCGTTAGAATTTATATATATCTAGGGTAAACGCACCAGTAGCTGACAGGTGCACCAGTAGCTGACAACATCTTCGAAAAATATAAATAATAAAGGTTGAAAGCCTTTCAGACCCCCTCTCACAAAGCCATGGCTTCTGTAGGTATTCCTTCGTTGTTAGGATGCCTATCCTGCTTTCTTTTGGCGGGCATAGTAATATCAGGTAATCACAACAACTGCATGTTCTCCGCCACTAGTTCAGCGCCTTCCAAGTAGAGAACACCCGGCTAAGACACCAAGTTATGGTTCGTGTTCTCCTCTTTACTTATTTTGTTATATTCTCAAATTAGTGTGTTGTTTCTTCTAATGAGTGTTTATAGATTGTGTTTTATCTGCCTTTGACCCTTATTTCACTGTGAATTAAGAAATACTATGGGTGTCAGGTATTGGACCCTAATATTGCGCATATCACCAATAGCTGACAGACCCTGTCAGCTACTGGTCCTCACATAATTTTCTTCCATCCATTTTTTCCTTATTTAACCTTTCTATTTCGCTATCTATCCTATACCGTTTAATTCTATTTTGAACGTAGTATATATATTCCAGTAGCTGACAGGGGGTGTCAGATAGAATTGATCTCGAAGAAAAAAAAATTGGAAGAGCCTCAGACACTCAATACAGCTCTTGGAGGGATCCCGGCATTCAAAGAGAAGAACAAGCAAGCCCCAACCGATGTTGCTAATTTTAGACTTTCCAACGAGCTATCAGATATGACGAATAATTTGGGCAGCACGATGATTGGATGTAGCGAGTATCTCACCGAGAACAGCTGGTTGCCCCGTAAAAATCCTGTTTTGTCTACTATTGGTGATGAAAGAAGTTTTGTCATAATTACATTAAGAAACATAAGAAGTGCTTATGAAGTTGTTGGTAAACAAGATGGAAAAATCTCTGCTTTTGCACTGAAATCATTGAATCGCTTGCGGGATGTGTTCATGAAAAGTGAACATAAGCCTAGAGTTATAAACGAAAATTTGATCAAAAGAGAAGAACATTTGCCTCCTCCATTAGTTATTTAAAAAAAACTTTTTAAAAGTTGTATAACTATCATTATTTAAAAATGTTCATTGTGTTCGAATGTTTGATCTCTGTTGACGAAAACCGAAGTTACCTAAGTGCTAAGTTTAATTTTGCCTTTAATAGAATATCTTGTTTACTTTAATTGGTATATAGGTATTTTACTCCCTAAGATGATACCTAATTTGAATTGATAAGAGTCTAAAATGTTTCAGATTATTTGTGTACGTAACTGCTTATGAGTTACCTGCCTTGGATTTAAGGTGCAAAGCCAAAAATAGAAAACTCAAGTTCCTACTATTGTAATAAATGATAAATTTATAATTCCTGTTTTAAAATAAAGAAATACTGAAGTTTAAGATATTATTTGTATGACTTTATTGTCCCTGTCAACTACTGGAGCAATCCCTGTCAGCTATTGGAGAATTGCCTGACAGCAACTGGACCAAAGTAACTTTTCTCAAAATTGGCGTTTATCCTATCAGTGAGCGAAGGTTTTCGAAATTTGAAAGTGTAGTAAGCAAGGTGAAAAGATTTTGGACAAGATAAAAGTGAAAAAATACACCGACATGACCATTAGAATTTTTAAAGCTTAAAATGTACTGAAATTTTCTTAAGCATGTCAGCTACTGGTGTGTGTATATATATATATATATATATATATGTGTCTGTTAACACGATCGCGGCCAGAGTTTTTGTTTTTTCGTCACGAAACTAGGTATATAAAACACATAACTTGGCATTCAATTAGCAAACGATTGAAGGAGTTCGTTAACCACCAAAGTCGGTCCACCGGAAGGGGGGGTTTACCCCGAACCCAAAACACTAATTTGACTATGTCAGCCGTAATATTTGTTATATTTAAACGAAACTTGGTATTCGTAGTGGTAATATAGAGAGAAAAGTGAGATATAAAAATGAACTAAATCGGATCATTAGAAGGGGGGGGGGGGTTTACTCTGGACCCACAATACCAATTCGCCACTACCAGCCGTGATTTTTGGTATATTTCGATGAAACTCGGTATTCGTAGTGGTAATCCACAGGTAAATAACTGTTGTAAAAATAAACTAAATCGGTTCATTAGGAGGAGGGGGTTTACTCCGGACCCACAATACCAATTCGCCACTACCAGCCGTGATTTTTGGTATATTTCGACGAAACTCGGTATTCGTAGTGGTAATCTACAGGTAAATATGTATTGTAAAAATAAACTAAATCGGTCCATTAGAAGGGGGGGTTTACTCTTGGCCCAAATTCTTAATATACTCATACCGGTCGTAATTTCTGCTGTATTGTAACGAAACGCGGTATACGTCGTGGGTAACTCATGAGAAAGAAGTGTTGTAAAAATGAGCTGAATCGGTCAATCGGAAAGCGGGGGTTTAATTTGTAATATATTTCAATAGAAAAGCCCGTCAGACGTAGGTTCACAAAGCCGCCGCAAGGAGCGCTTTCTACCACTAGAGTGACTGTATCCTGTTCCTGCGTTAGATCAAAATACGATAATATGAGGTTTTTTGTATTTATTACGTAGTGTAATAGGTACCATGTGTAAACATAACTCTGGAAGCAAATTATTAATTGATCAGTTACTCATTACAAATTTAAAAGAGAAATATTCATGTTTTTATTTTATTTATGTAGGATATTTTAAGCAAATTGTTCTGGAAAGCAATCTACACTACCCAAATTCTGAGGAAAGTGCTTAGTTATGCAGCTCCTGCGTGACGGACTTTTACTGAGTTAAATTAGATTCGCCGTCAGCAGGAATCAACAGCAATCAGTAAAGGTTGAAAATCTTGAAAATTGAACTCTACATTTGTATCGGCGATGTGGCCTACGCTATGTGAGAGATGGGCATAATTTTATTTATAAATAAAAATACGAATTTATTCCTACTTCATATATATGTAAATACGAATATAAATAAATTCGTATTCATAAGTGTGAATACGAATTTATTTTTATTCACGTATATTAAATATAAAAATACAAATAAATAAAAATTGTAAATAATCTCAAAAAATGTGAATATTCACAAAAAATCAAGTGATTACAAAAAAATCACATTCATATATATATATATATATATAAAAATTTATGCACAGTAAAAGTCACAAATAAATTACGATTTTTTTTTTTTTTTTTTTTTTTTGTAAGGTGCTTAACGTCTTGGGTTCAGAGCCTAGATTCAGTTTCAGAGCAGCGCGGCTCGAGGAAAAAAAAAATAAATAAATAAAAAAAATAATCTAGCCGCTGATAACCTAGACGTTAAGAGCCTTTAAAAAAAAAAAAAAAAAAAAAAAAAAAAAAAAAAAAAAAAAAAAAATGTAATATCATCTTATCGTTAATTCGATTAAATTACTAATTTATTTGCGATTTTTTTGTGAATAAATTTTTATTCACAAATTATAAGGTGAATAAATTTGTATTCATATATTTTAATGTGAATTGTTTTGTAATCACTTTATTTTTTGTGAATATTCACATTTTTTGTGATTATTTACAATTTTTCTGTTAATTTATTTGTATTCGCAGGAAAATTTGCGAATAAAATTTTATTTGTATTTTTATATTTAATATATGTGAATAATAATAAATTCGTATTCACATTTAAGAATACGAATTTATTTATATTCGTATTTACAAATATATGAAGTACGAATAAATTCGAATTTTTATTTATAAATAAAATTATGCCCATCTCTGCGCTATATTGAGAACAGAAGGAAGTTAAAATGATTTCTTAACTACATTTCCCAGATTTACTCCTTGACCTTTACTTTGTCTCTAAGCACGAGGACTATAAACAACTTTGTTACTACAATCGAATGATGATGAGCTGGCTCCTTCGGTCTTAGGGGGGGGGGGGGGAGTTGGGAACCTGCTTTAGTTTCAGCAGATACGGTCATAAAATTTAATGCCGCATCAGATACAAATTAGGGTCGTCTGTAAAGTTTTGACGACTCATCAGATCTTTGATGACTTGTTGTCATTAAACAAATCGTTATTTGGCCATTTTATAGACATATGTGTATATATTTATAAATACCATACTAAGGATATATGTACGTAAATATAATTAATTTATTCACAAAAGCTAAGTGTTTTCCACAAATTCCCGGAGTAATATAATTTTCAGCGTTAATGTTTGTTCTCCGTTTTTTTTTCTTCCCTACTTAATGTGAAAAGAACTACATAATTAATAGTATTTTCTATTTTTCCTGGATAGCAACGATAGCAATTTGCGAATTTGAGCAAAGGTATTAAAACTTAAGTCATTAAATATTTTAGACCAATAAGTTGTACTATCCAAAATCATAATTTCGAAAAAGTAGGCATATTAAATAAATTTATTTTAAAATAAAAATGGAAACAGATAAGAAAAATACAATAATAATTAAAAAAAGAAAACAAACAAAAGTCAAAACAAAACAGAAAAAGACATTTAACATTTACATATACTATGTCCCTAGGTTTTTTTTTTTTTTTTTTTTTCTTTTTTTTTTTTTTTTTTTTTTTTTTTTTTTTTTTTTTTTTTTTTTTTACGGCGCATCAACTATTTGGCTATTAGCGCCGTATGTCCCTAGGTGTTTTAAATTTAGGTCCAAAAATGGCAACGATCAGTCAGGAGTATTGGAGGGTCAGTAGTTTGTGTAATTTTTATCATTTACATATCCAAAGGTCAGTGTGTAAATGTAACAACATAATTAAATACTTCAACGAGATAATAATTGGCACTTAAAATTGATGTGACTATTTGATGTAAATCACATGCTATTATATATGATAGGAAGAACGAATGAGTATATATATATATATATATATATATATATATATATATATATATATATATATATATATATAAATTTAAATTGATCTCTATTTCCTCATATAGTAACCTTATTGATGGGGAGTTTATTCTGCATGTCCCATGCTTTTCACATAACATACATTTTTTTTTTTTTTTACATATATTACTTTTTTGTTTCAAATTTACAAATTTTATGTAAAAAATATTTTCAATTTATATAAAGTTGTATATACATTCACCATCGTTTTAGTATAAAATATCAATTAATGAGATACATCAAATTGCTATTTAATTTTTCATGTAATTGTAATATCATAGAATATAAAATTTACAGAATTTCCTCTAACAATAATAAAATTAAAATAAATTGTCTAATTTATTCCTACAATAATATTATATACTGACTTAATAGGATGAAACACCTTAATAAAGTTAAGCATATTTTTATTTACACAAAACGTTTTTAAAAAAATGAAACATACACTATATTTTACGATCCTTCAAAATGAATTCAACCAAAAAAATATTTACAGAATACTTCTTTTTAGTACCATCTTCCCTTATATCTCTTCAGACTGTGATGCATTCCATTATACCATAACCTCACCTGCGTGTGGGGACAGATCGGAGATAAGGAGGAGCAGGATATGCTTTACTGCCGGATAGGGAAGGAGAGGACTTATGTATGGCATGGGTTTGTGTGCTTTTTACTGAGGCACACAATGTGAGACTGTGTCTGTGTGTTTGAAAGGTTATGTGCGTGTCTGCGAGCTTGCCCACGTGCGTTTATTTGGGTGTGTGTGAGAGAGAATGAGACACTGTCCTGAGAGGGAATTAAAAGCTAGGGTATAGTGGTCACAACTTGACTTATGTTAGTTCAACTATATCACATTTCTCAACGAAAGAAACAATGGCATATATAAAAAACGAATCGAACGCATTAACATTTTAGTACAATTTTCCATGCAATACCATATTGTGACCACTAGCTCATTTACAACAAATATTAAAAATTGAGTTCAATTCCATAAAAAAACACTACACCTTACTAATAGAAATATGCAAAAAAAGTAATTGAAGTCAAAGTGCTATTGAATTATCTTTTGTAGTTTATCATTCTTAAAATCCTAGTAACAACTACTCTATAATATAGACTATAACATAGATATTCTGGTATTATTGTTATTATGGATATATTATATCCATATTAATAATACCAGAATAATTAATTTTTAAATACATGATTATAAATAACATTTTTGTAAAATATTATGTATTTTTGTGTCGTCTTATTGTGTATTTTAGTTTGTAATTTGTTCATTGGTGCAATTTAGCTCATTGTCGTTCCATATTTCATCTGTTAACTCAAATTCCTGTAAAACATTACAACTTATGCGAATCTTGTATATATATATATATATATATATATATATATATATATATATATTATTATTATTATTATCATTGGGGGTTTTCTCCTCAGTCACCTGGGATAAATTCTTTCGGGGGCCGTTGCCAACCGAATGAATTGTTTTTATTGATTTTTTTTTGTTGATTTTTTACGGGCGTTCATTTAAAAATTTCCGAACCGTTCTGGCGGTATCAAGCAGTACCGCTTGTTGGGCACTTTTAATTAGATCCTCCGGCAGTTTCAAATAGTTATTTGCGGCAATCGTCGTTTTTGGAATGAGCCCGTTGGTCGAGATTATGACGGCTGTAATCCTTGCGGAATCCAATTTATACAAGTCTTTCAGCTCTATGGCCAACTCCTGATACTTGCGCAGTTTCTCGGCATATGATTTCCGGACATTCTCATCATTGGGGATTGCGAAATCAATAATATCGGCTGTCTTACTTCCCTTGTCAATGATAAGAATGTCTGGTTTATTGTGATGGACAGTACGGTCCGTTAACATTGCTTCGTCCCAATACATCTTAATTGTACCTTTCTCCAAAAGTCTGTTTGGGACGTAGCGGTAATAAGGGACCACACCATCCAACATACCATATTTTCTGCGAGTGCTTGATGATATATTTTGGCCACGTTATTGTGCCGCTGAAGATAATCGGATCCCGCAAGAATCTCACAGCCCCCCGTAATGTGCTGAATCGACTCATACGTTTTGTTACAAAGTCTACATTTGTCAGAGATGTTGACATCCTTCAAAACGTGACGTCGATAGGATCTTGTTGCTATTACTTGATCCTGGATGGCTATTACAAACCCCTCTGTTACGGGGAATAGCCTTCCAGAAGTCAACCACGCTACCGACCATGAGAGCACCACCTCCGGATCAAATAACCGACTATGGTATCGCCCGTGTAATGCTTTCTTTAGCCACGAGCCAAGGCGATCCGATTCTGTCGTAATTTCCGGCCAGTTGCTTGTTTTCAATTTTAAGGCTGTATAATTTTCGTCCAGTTTGACCATTTCCTTGAAAAGACGATTCTCGCTTGCCATTATGTAGCTCCTCAGGTTAATTTCCTGGGAGCGACATAAGTCTTGAATATTTGCGAGACCTCGTCCTCCTTTATTCCTGGGTAAATACAGCCTTTCAATTGACGTTTTGGGGTGGTGCATACGTGCCTTAGTCATCTCTGTTCGTATGAGACGATCCAGTTCTTGTAACGATGTATCCGACCATTTGATGACTCCGAAGCTGTAAATCAGTGATGATATTGCCCATGTATTAATTGCCTTTATTTTCTGCCTGCCATGTAGATAGCTTTTTAAAATCAGACGCAAGCGTTTAAGAAGCACAGCCTTCAGTTCCTCTTTTACTTCTCTTTTGGCTATTTTCAGATGTTGTTGTACGCCAAGATACCTGTACGACTCATCCTCATCGAGTTCACGGATAGTATCACCATCAGCTAACGCAATGTTATTGGTCAAAACTGATTGCCCTTTAGAAACATGCAGTACGGCACACTTGTCAATACCAAACGTCATGCCGATGGTGCTACTAAAATCTTGAACAATATCCGTCATGCTTTGTAGCTGGACAGGATTCTTTGCGTACAACTTAAGGTCATCCATAAATAGACTGTGGCTTATCCTGGTGTCGGGATTATTTACAGTTAGCTGGTAACCAAATCCACTGTCACGAAGTAACTGGCTCATTGGATTGAGGGACAAACAAAACCATAAAGGACTAAGGCTATCGCCTTGATATATTCCTCGTTGTATCTTCATTGGTTCACTTTCAATCCTATTAGTGCCCTTTCTAAAGCTGAGCTTTGTTTTCCACGTAGCCATCATACGTGACAGCAGATCCGTTACATTTTCAGCAATCTTGTAGATATTTAATACTTCGACCAACCAGGAGTGAGGAACTGAATCAAATGCCTTCTTGTAGTCTATCCACGCCATCGAGAGATTTCGCTGTTTCGCCGAGACCTGAGAAGCGATAAATGTATCTAAAACCAACAACTCTTTACATCCCTTAGAGCCACGTTTACAGCCGAGCTGCTCTGGGGCTAGTAACTCATATTGATTCAAATGATCTTGAATTTTTGATGCAATAATGGATGTAAAGAGTTTATAGACACCATTTAGGCATGTTATTGGTCTGTAGTCTTTTGGGTCTAGGCTCTCATTTATTTTCTTTGGAATCATATAAGTGATTCCCTCAGCGAAATCTTCTGGAATTGGCATATGACCTACAAGAATGTCTTGATAGCACTGTGCTATTGCTCCATGTAGGCTGGTGAAATACTTCAACCAATAATTTTGTAAGCCATCGCGCCCGGGAGCTTTCCAGTTGTGCAACTTCTTAATCGCTTGTGTCACGTCCTCTACAAGAATTTGGCTGTTTTCCATTTGCGGAACATTCTTTATTTGCTCTCGCACTTTTGACATCCAATCCACATTCTTGCTATGGGACACGGGCACTTCCCATACGTCTGCCCAATAGCCTACCATCTTGTCCATTTCAATATTTACATCACTTACCTTGTCTTTATTGCTTTTAATTAAGGTGCGATAAAAGTCCCTTTCTCGAGCGCTAAAAAGAGAATTTTGCTTCCTTCTGAGGAACGCTTCATTGTACCTGCGTATTCTGTTTGCGTAAACAGCTAGTTTCTGTTTTTGCTTGTCTAAATACATAGATAATGATTCAATCAAGCGTTCCTCATCAATCATTCCTATATGAAGCACAATTATTTCATCAATTTTAGCTTTTAGTTTGTTATTAGCAGACTGCGGACATCGCACATAGTTGGTTATAAAACCAATTCTGCAGCGAAGTTCAGATATTTTCTTTTCTAATCTTTTCCTCCAAGGTGGGGATTTATCTGATTTTGATTTAGTTCCATCGGCAGTAACTTCTTTATCCCGCCCGCAGTCTAAGTAGTAACAAACTGCTCTTGCTCCTGAGTATATTAAATCGCGTACGTTGTCTATATCATTGACTGATTCAACGTGCGCTTCTAGGACTTTATTCATCGCCATTACTGCTTTAAAAGCCTTTCTACTGTAAGTGATACGAGGGACACTTGGCCTGTGGTCGAACGGAATGCCGGCATAGCAAAGATGTTCCGTAATGAATTGGTCTTCAAGAGTGGCAATAAGTTCCTCATCATCATCCTTTACATTTTCATCACTCACTAAGATTTCAGCCTCCGTATCATCAACTTCATTCACAGGGCTTTCATTCCTATTTAATATTTCGCCGCTGCCTGCATCTGAGCTTTGTCGAACTTCATTCTTTATCCTTTCCAACTCAAAACCCTCCAGAATCTTACCTGTATTATTATTATTATTATTATTATTATTATTATTGTGATCACCTATTAAGTATGCCTTCCTTTTATTTTTCCTATAATTCCGAATGTTCTATGGTTTATACTCCTAAAAAATAAACGAATCATGAAACTTTTCTACACCGGAAATTCCCTTCGACGCAAGAGCACTCCCCCGAGAATCAATAATGGAATGGAAATGTGGATTTTCTTTTTTTTTTATTTTTTTTTTTTGCTTTTTTTATTTTTTTTAGCATGCATCAACTCCTAAGCTCTTTAAAGGGCCTAGATTAATAATAAATCATGAATAACAAATTCTGTTAACTGCAGTATTAAATAATAATTATAATTTAATGGAATAAGTGTAGGGTGACTAAAAAGTACGACTTTATTGAAAAATAATTTCTTAACTCTAAACGTAACCAAAATTTGTTTGGATAAATTTCGAATATTTATTTATGGTTTATTTAAAGGTTTCTTCTGAATCCATCGTTTCTAATTGTTCCGAAAATGAAAATTAGTAATTAAAATTAGCTTTATACACTTTTCTCGCAATAGAACCCACGAAAAATGTACCTGGGAGCATATGATGGCAACCCCGTGAAATTTACGATTTGTATCAACCGAATTTCGCCAAAATCATAGTGTTCCGGTAGGCTGGTTAACGAACTCGTCCTTTCAAATCAGACAAAGAATTTTCGTGCCAAATTTCATCAAAATTGGACCACTTTTGGGTCTTTGAGAGTGCGAAGAGACAAATACATATAGATATGAGTTAAAAGGGAAGGAAGAACCGCGCGAGAAATAGTTTTAATTATTTTTACCACTTTCTGAAGGAATGTAACTCTTGAGGTCGCACTGATGTAAAATAATGTAATTTTATTGCATGAAAACGTCGTTTTAAATTCAATAATATTTAATACCTATATTATTTAAATACATTACAAGGTACATTAGGGGTAATTGATGATTTCAAATAAGAGCAAAGAAAGTTAATAGCAGCGGAATGTAGAGCAAACGGAATCGAGTAGAAAATACAAGTGGAGAAGTAAATGTAGAAAGATAGTTGGGTTGGAGGGATTAGGAACGGCTGTAAAACTTATCGGAGCGGAAATTCCGGATTGTCTTGAGGAAATTAGGATGGAGTCGAGTCATTATAAGACATTTCCTAGAGTCAACAGTACCATTGACTCTGATAATACCCGGGGGAATTATTTATAATGGCTGTATAAGGTGTTAGTATTCGTGTTATTACTGTACCACCCCTCGCCCATTAGGGTCTTTATTTCGGTACTCTCCGTGACTAGTATCGTGTTACTTACACTCGTGCGGGTTTTCAGCTTCTCTTGTCAGGGTTTAAACAGTTGCTTTAGTGCATTTCCACGATTGTTTACTTATTATATATTTTAATAAGCAGTTTCAAAGTGTTAAAATGTAGGTGATTATCCCACTTACCTCAAATCTGCGAAAAAATTAAATAAATAAAATTTGATTAAACGACTAAAATATATGGAATACAGTAGAACTTGGATAATTCGAACCTCTTGGGACCGATAAAAAAGTTCGAATTATCCAAAATCCGAATTAAAAAAGTTTTTGAAATATAAAGGGGTAAAACATCGATTTTCATATTTTCACATTTTTTAAATTAAAAAAATACATACAGTTTATTTTAAGAAAAACAAACATTTCATAAATTGATGATTACGTACATAAGTAATAAATAATTTATCAAAAAAGTAAAAATAAAAGTCTATTGTTTTGAAAAAAAGACATTTTCATGGCCAAGAATTTTTTCTTTATTTTTCAGGTAAGTTGGTAAAGTATTAGGAGGAATGCCTTGGCAATTTCAGATTTTTTCTTTATTCCTTTTTCAACTTCTTTAATCCCAGCTATTTTCGCTGACAACGTTAAAGTTTTATAACTTCTAGGCTTCCACATCCTAAATTAAAAACTCACAGAACTGCACTGTACACAAGAAATTCGAGGAACTAACAATACAACAGATCTAGGTACCGACTGACTTATAACTGAATAAGAAATGAGATGGGAAGGATGGTGGAAGGGAATTCTAGGATAACACGACAGGATGGTGTATGTAACTACAACCCCTGGAAGGGAGGAAGCGCGACCCACCACTTTGCATCATCCGTATCATTGCTACATCCGTATCTTACTATCCTGTTTACCCGAGTGGAGAATATTAAGACTCGTAAAAAATTCGAATTATCCAAAGTTTTATTCGAATTCACCAAGATTTTTTAACATTGTTTATGCCCTAAATTCTAGGGACCGAGAGAAATATTCGAATTAACCATGATTTCGAATTATCGAAGTTCGAATTATCCATGTTCCACTGTATTGTAAATCCCTCAAGATCGTACGGAATTCAAAAGGAAACATTGTTAGAACTGTAATCCACACTCCATTTCTCCTAATCGAAGGGGCGGACTTTTTTATTTTTTTTTTTTAAGCTAATAAAATTTTAACAACTTTGTCTGGCCAGATTTTTGTTTCTTGTTTACCCTGTTTATTAGATTACGTGTAAATAATTCACAAACTTTTATAATCGAACATAAAATAAAATAACATTTTTCATCTAACTCATATCAGCACTGATATCGCTGAAATTAAACATTCTAAACCTGATTAAACTTAAAATCATTCAAAAATTATATTATTTCAATTAGTCTTATTGTTGAATTAAGATAAATTTACGTTTTGAAGATGTCAGTCTGATTTTTTTTTTCCAAGTCTAATTGGGTTTTGCATGTTTAGTTACAACGATAACAATGCTGACACTAAGTTAAATGGAAAATAAAATGTTATTTTATGTTCAATTGTAAACGTTTCTGAATTATTTACTCGTAATGGAATAAACAAGAAAATCAAAAACAAAAATCTGGCCAGACCATGTTGTTCAAAATGTTATTAGAATCTCATTAAAAAAGCTTTTATAGAAATCGGTTAAGATTTAGAGGCTGTAGCCTTTTTTGAAACACGAAATGTCGTTTGGCCCCACTCTGTGTCAGGAGGAAATAAACCCTGAAAACCGAAGGTGTTCAATCGCGTTTGAACTAACATTTTTATACCTAATTAGTTGTAGAATTGTACGTTGTAAAATCTAACGTTTTTTTTTTCAGGTTTAAAATCCATCGAAAACCGAAATTTTTGATAGAAACAATTTCTGGATTATAAAGGTTAAAAAAACCTGTTGGATTCAAATTATTTTGACAACAGTGTAGTCCAATCGAATGTTTTGATAAAATTAAATTTTTGAATTTTCAAATTAATATTTTGAAGAAAAAGCGAGTAGAAAAATGGGGAAAAAATATACATTTGAAAATGAAAATTACAAGTAAACCCTCAACGGTTCGTTACCTATTTATTACAACAAAACTTAGGAAGCCATGAATATCTACAAAGAAATACGTACACAGCAAAAATAAACTATAATGGTCCATTATGAATGGGTGCTTACTCTAGGACAACATTCTTAATTTGTCCGTACCGACCGTAATTTTTACTCCCTTGAAACAAAACTCGGTACTTACGTATTAGCGTCAAAGCAGGTTAAAGAGGCGGGTCTCGTTCAGAGATCTGGATCGTGGATAACGCATTTCTATTGGTCAATCACTATCAGAGCAGAATAGGTTCATTGGCTTTTGTGTTTATAGTAACCATCTTGTTCCCTTTGTCTTTATAATGCAATTCATTTGTGTTTTATTTACCCATGCAATTGTTGTTTATTATTTAGATTCATATTTAGCAGAGTTTATATGGCGACAACAGAAAATAGTAAGGATGAAAGAGGCTCTTTCGAAGCGATGCTAAATTGAATATCAGTCCATTATCCAGCGAAAAACCATCCTTGATCTATATTATCAACGTGTTGGTTTGACTAGAGTTTAGATATAACCTTGAGCGAGCGGAAACGCATGACAATTATGCTGTTAATATAAGTGCTACGCCTTTTCGCTCGATAAAGGTTAAGAAAAACTCTAGTTAACCCAAAACGTTGATAAGCCCATCGCCATATTGGCAAAAAGTGATTCGACTCCTTGATCCAGTTCTCTGAGACCTGACTCTTTAACCTGCTTTGACGCTAATACGTAAGTACCCAAAACTCGACAGATATGATGCTGCAGAAGCATTGTGAAAAAACCTAGATCCTGGGGTTGTAAGATGGTGTGTAGTATTAAAGCGTTTCGCCTCTCCCTAAATGTATCTTTACTTTTTTATTATTTCAGTAATTGAAGTGTAGTTCTAAATTGAGTTGTAGGATTGCCTTAACAAAAAACAAATAATTTGTGCAGTGAAATTAAAAATAAATAATATTTTCTTAATCATATATTATGCTAATGTACTGATAAAATTCATGCCTGATAAAACTAATAATTAAATGTATTTGAATCAGTAAGTTTCTAATTGAATTGCCAAAAAATACTTGATTCAATTAGCGAAACGAAAGACCGGCTTACTACATAATTCTGATGACGAAATTAAATGAAATTCTGCACGAAAGCTGCTTAGACCTCGCGCAAAATACTCTCAGCCGAGATGTCTGCCAGGGAATTGGCATCAAAGAGAAAATCCACACACATAATTTCCACTCTGTTTGTTCTGAGCCAATCCTCGCTTCAGAAGCCCTTTTTAAAGCGAGCAGAAGAAAGGCAACTGACGGTAAAGGTACACACTCGGCGGAGAGAAAATACACGCTTTCCTGTGAAGTTTTTCATTTAAGGAGACCCATCCTGCTTTTCAGACTCATATTTGCACAATTGATTTGACGCTAGAATGAGTGCAACGCTAATGCTCATAAACGTTTGTTGATTTTACGTGTTTTCTTTATTTTTATGTTTAACTTTTCTGCTTTTGCGTTAATTAAATAAACTGAGACCTTGGCTAACAGAGTGTCCTCTCCGGTATTTCTCTTTTGCAGAAGTTTAGAAAGAAAATCAACGCTAAAATTGTGTTTAAATAATAAAGTTAAAATAAATTGACACAAATCATTATCAATATTTTCCCACAAACCTCTAAAGGAAATGATAAATGACCATGTAGATCCATAACGAAGCACGTTCCTCATAATTTGGGTAGAGTAGACTGCATTTCTCAATAATTTGCTTAAAATCACGTATATAAATTTAAAAAAAAAAAAAAAAAAAAAAAAAAACATGAATAGTTCTGCTATTTTACATTTGTAAGAGCGACTGCTTTAATTATTAATTTTGAAATTTAATTCCTTCTAGAGTTTTGTGTATGCGTGATACTACACTACCTACCTACTTAATAAATACACAAAAATAACACATTTTCGTTTATTGAGCTTGATTAATGGAATACAATAATAACGAAGGAACGGGACATAACGCTCCTAGTGTTAGAAGTCAGAACTCTGCAACCCATATAAAGTCATGCCAGAACAGAAGCGCTCCTAGTGGGAGATTCGCCAACCAACATTTGGCAAGAGAATTCTAATCAAGCGTAGTAGAAAGTAATCCCGCCCTTCCGATTGACCGATTTAGTTGATTTTTATAACACATTTTTGTTTTTAGATTACCACAACGAATAGCGAGTTTTGTATAGATTTAACAAACATTTTTTTTTTCTTTTTTTGCAATACTAATACATTTTTTTTCTAATGTTCTTACATTCGTTGTCAATAATAAATGGACGTTAAACAATTAAAATAAATAATGTTTTTCTCACTTTCTTCAGGGTCTTCATGAACATCCTCACTAAAATCACCGTTTACCGTTATTGAGATGGTTTCAGGAAGTAAACTTTCTTTGCCGGATTTGTGTCCGTATTGGAGATCAGAGGAGTTCAGAAATATGAGGGCATGATAAAATTAATAAGTTATGCAAAACGTCTTCATTATTTGATAACCTATTCATTTTACGAGACCTGAATGTTCTCCTTTTCGGAAGTTTTATTGAGACATTGTTGTGCTTCCCCTAAAATTTTTCCAATGGGTACCAACCGTTTTTAGCTATGTTTTGTGCATGAATTAGCACTTTGTGCACTGTAACAGGCATATAGGACCAACCTTAATGCCTAACAAATAGCTCTCTTTATTTACAACCAGCCAAATACGGCTTTCTGTATTTTTTATTGTGACCAAGGTCGCAGGTGTTCGCAGCTAATCTCTGCGAATAATTCCCCAAAAGAAAACAATGGAATGAGTCGATCTTTGCCACAACTTGACAATTGATACATGCTCAAAGTCTATAGTGGGTAAATATTATGAAAGGTTTTAAGAACTAGTTAATACAAAAACTAATGAAAAAAAAAAAGTTTTTTTGTCAATGTCGCGTTTCCTCCGTCAATCCTTCCACCGTGCGGCAGCAGGATTTTCTCATCTCACGGCTCGTTGGGAAAATTCCTGGCTGCAACCTGGATGAAGGCACTGATGGCCTAGATATCGATGCACCGTAAAAAATAAAATAAAAAATAAATAAATGTAAAAAAAAAGACCAAACAAGGAAACACCAATGTACAAATGAACTGCAATTGAGTAAATAGTCTACTAACTCAGGGGACAAGACGGTTACTAGAAACACAATGACCAATAGAATCGCTCATAGGAATAGAAGTGCGTTTATCCATGATCCAGATCTCTGAACGAGACCCATATCTTTAACCTGCGTTGAAGCTAATACCTAAGTAACCAAATTGCATATACACAA